>JAWZSL010000122.1:92500-213270 GCA_034769285.1 Lutjanus argentimaculatus
TAAATAGAGGGACCACCACCCCGGTCTGCCAGTCCAGAGGCACTGTCCCCAACTGCCACGCGATGTTGCAGAGGCGTGTCAACCAAGACAGCCCTGCAACATCCAGAGACTTAAGGTACTCAGGGCGGATCTCATCCACCCCCGGTGCCTTGCCACCGAGGAGCTTCCGAACTACCTCGGTGACTTCAGCCTGAGTGATGGATGAATCAACCTCTGGGTCCCCAGCCTCTGCTTCCTCTACAGAAGGCGTGACAGTGGGATTGAGGAGATCCTCGAAGTATTCCTTCCACCGCCCGACAATATCCCCAGTTGAAGTCAACAGCTCCCCACCTCCACTGTAAACAGTGTTGGCAGGGTACTGCTTCCCCCTTCTGAGGCGCCGGACGGTTTGCCAGAATCTTTTCGAGGCCGACCGGTAATCCTCCTCCATGGCCTCCCCGAACTTTTCCCATACCCGAGTTTTTGCTTCCGCAACCGCCCGGGCTGCAGCACGCTTAGCCTGCCGGTACCTGTCAGCTGCCTCAGGAGTCCCACGAGCCAAACAAGCTCGATAGGACTCCTTCTTCAGCTTGACGGCATCCCTTACTTCCGGTGTCCACCACCGGGTTCGGGGATTGCCGCCGCGGCAGGCACCGGAGACCTTACGGCCACAGCTCCGAACGGCCGCGTCAACAATGGAGGCAGAGAACATGGTCCATTTGGACTCAATGTCTCCAGCCTCCCTCGGGATCTGGTCAAAGCTCTCCCGGAGGTGGGAGTTGAAAACCCCTCTGACAGAGGGTTCCGCCAGACGTTCCCAGCAGACCCTCACAACACGTTTGGGCCTGCCAAGTCTGTCCAGCTTCCTCCTCCGCCAGCGGATCCAACTCACCACCAGGTGGTGATCAGTTGACAGCACAGCCCCTCTCTTCACCCGAGTGTCCAAGACATAAGGCCGAAGATCAGATGACACGACCACAAAGTCGATCATTGATCTCCGGCCTCGGGTGTCCTCGTGCCACGTGCACTGATGGACACCCTTATGCTTGAACATGGTGTTTGTTATGGACAAACCGTGACTAGCACAGAAGTCCAATAACAAAACACCACTCGGGTTCAGATCGGGGAGGCCGTTCCTCCCAATAACGCCCCTCCAGGTAACGCTGTCATTGCCCACGTGAGCGTTGAAGTCCCCCAGTAGAACGATGGAGTCCCCAGTCGGGGCACTTTCCAGCACCCCTCCCAAGGACTCCAAGAAGGCCGGGTACTCTACACTGCCATTCGGCCCATAAGCCGAAATGACAGTGAGGCACCTGCCCCCAACCCGAAGGCGCAGGGCAACGACCCTCTCGTTCACCGGGGAAAACTCCAACACATGGCGGCTAAGGTGGGGAGCTATATATATATAGCTGTATGAAGTTTAACTGTTTAATGTGCAGCTGTCATGTTAGAAATAAACAGCAGCATTAAGATCGTATTCAGTCGATAAGTAATTTTCTGAGAGCCTTATTCTTCTCCTGACTTATTTGCAGCCACAGTGTTGCTTTTGCTGTGATTTAAAAAAAAATTCCATAGCTCTTCATTAAAACAACTCGATCATTTTGATTGAAGTGGACAGCTCACGATTGCTTCACTTTGTGCATAAGAAGAGTCAAATGACGCACCAAATGCCCCTTTTTATGTGAGCGTGCAGAATCTGAAGAAAGGCTGAGTTAACAAAGCAAGTTGGTAACCACTGTCGTGACACCAGTTATCTCTGGCTGGGGTTTTAGGGTTTGTCAAGCCAGCTCATGCAAAGACAGCCTTGCTGTGTTGAGCTTCCTTCATAGTACAGCCTTCAGGGGCCTGTACTATGAAGCAGGTTCAACATACCCAGGGTATCTCTAAGTGATCTGGCTTGACTAAACCTAACAAAGGAAATCAAGGATAAGCGGTCACACGAAACTGGTCATCATCCTAGTGAGTCAACCCAGGGTTTCCCAATCTAAACATGAGTGTGTTCATATAAACGGAGTGGTGTTGGAAGCATCTGACCAATGGCAGCATGGACAAGACTACGGACAGCACACCGGCACATTTTACAAATGAAGAGCTAACTATAAGATTACACAGTTAATAAAGAAGGCAATCATAACCATCATAATCCGGACTGAAAGAAACTCCACAAAGCTGCCACATGCAGGAAGGACAGACAGCATTTTTTTTTAAATCGTGGACTGTGTTAATAATAATAATGATAATATATTTATTCTATCATGCACTTGCCAGGATACTATGTGTAGATATGTAGCAGGTTTTGTAGCATGCCTTGGAATCACCACAACACCACAGCTCTCTCTGGATCTCTTTTACTGAATGAGTCTGTAATGATACAACATGTGACAGGGTCTGCATCAATTCACATCCTCCTCTCAGACTACTGTAAAGGATGAACAAAAAAATAATGTAAAACAAATGGCAGAAATAAAATACCTATGCCGTTTCACGTCTAATTCATCACAGAGTAAGCACAATGACCTTATGTGTACTCACACACACGCGCGTGCTTAACACTAGAAGAGTAAAAACGCACTTCTACAGTTGTCTTATAGAAATACCATAGCAAAAACTACATTTCCCATAATGCCTTGCATCGCAAGCCTGCAACTCTGAGCAAGCAGCGGCATTTCAAAGGAACACAGTTGAAAACAACTAACTTGAGTTAACTTTTATCTCAAAAATCAGGCACGTCCTGTCTCAAACAGATGCAGAAAAACTAGTCCATGCATTTGTTACTTCTAGGCTAGACTAGTGCAACTTCTTATTGTCGGGCTGCAGCAATAAGTCTTTAAAGAGTCTGCAGTTGATTCAAAATGCTGAGGCATGTATACTTACAGGAACTTGGATAAAAGAGCATATCACTCCTGTATTAGCTTCTCTGCACTGGCTACCTGTAAAATCTAGAATAGAATTCAATTTTTTTTTTTTTTTTTAATTTATTCGAACAGGTTAAAAGACAAACAAAATAAATAAAATATACAATGTGCTTTGGCAGAAAAACAATAAAGAGACAGCTCTGTAACAACATAGATAATCATACCTTGTTCGAAAGGGTGTAGGATGAAGTTAATAAAACTTATCTAGTCCTACACCTTTATTGTTGTGTTTATATAATTTAATCAGTCAGAGCATGTGTAGGAAAACAGAACATAAGAAAAGAAAATGTATCAGAAAAAAGGCACATTGCCCATTGTTATAAATTCATGTTTCCGTTTCTTTCTTGTATCCATTCAGGATGTGGTTTATAAAAATTTGTTTGAACTTATTTAGTGATTTGCAGGTTTTCATTTCTTCGCTGCAGCTGTTCCACATATTAACTCCTTTGACCGATATACAGTGTGTTTTTGTGTTGGTACGTACAGGTTGTTTTTTGAAGATGCATATTCCCCTGAGATTGTGTTTGTTTTCTCTTATTTGAAACAACTTTTGGATGCCCTGTGGTAACTGACTCTGTTTTGCCTTGTACATGATCTAAATTGTTTTGAGGTCGAACAAATCCTTGAATTTTAGTGCGTTCAGTTTGATAAAGAGTGGGTTTGATGGTTCTCTGCAGGTGCTTTTATTTACAATTTTTATTGCTCTTTTTTGAAGTTTGAATATTGTTTCCGTGTTTGTTTTATATGTGTTTCCCCACACTTCCACACAGTAGGTAATGTATGGGAAAATGAATGAACAGTACAACGTGTATAGTGATGACTGGTTTAGAAGATATTTGACTTTATGTAATATTGCAATTGACTTTGCTATTTTAGCTGTAATGTACTGTATATGTGACTTCCAGGATAATTTGCTGTCAATTATGACTCCAAGAAATTTTATTTCATTCACTCTCTCTATTTCTGTTATTTATCATGAGTTTCTTTTGTGAGTTATTTGTCCGATTTCCAAATATTGTGAATTTAGTTTTACTTAGATTTAGTGTGAGTTTATTTGAGTCAAACCAACTCTTCAGTTTCTTTAATTCATTTGCCAGTGCCCAAAAGTTATTCCAAATTATCTCCACAGCAAAATCCTTCTCCTCACCTACAAAGCGCTTAATGATCAGGCACCATTATATCTTAAAGACCTTATAGTACCCTACTATCCGACTAGAACACTTAGATCTCAAGATGCAGACTTGCTGGTGGTCCTAAAGTTCTCCAAAAGTAGACTGGGAGCCAGAGCTTTTAGTTATCAAGCTTCTCTCCTGTGGAACCATCTTCCAGTGTCACAGTCTCTGTCTCCCAGTTCCCTTCTGTCATTCTGCTGCAGTGATTTTCCTCTCTCCCTCCCTCTGCTTCACTCCACCTGCCAGTCACGCCCACCTTCTCAGGCCGACTCCCCTCACCTGCCGCACAGCTGCAGCTCATTACCAATCAGTCTGGTATATAAGCCTCAATAACTCTCCTGTCTTTGCCAGATTGTTCTACTGCATTATGCAAGACTTTCCAGCGTTCTTCTCCTGCCTGATCTCCTGTTGCCAACCCTGCCTGTCCCTGACCTTCTCTCCTCGCCTGCCTCCCAGTCAACTTACCTGTCTCCCGTCTCCGACCACGTGCTCTGCTTCAGCATCCCTGGCGTCTGTCTGCTACTCCGGCTACGACTCATCCGCCTGGCCACGGCTCTCCCTCCGCCTGCTCCCCATTGGCGCCTCCGCTTCCTCGGACGGCTCTCCTGGCTTCGATCCCTCCGCCTGTTCTCGGCTGCTCCTCTGCTCTCTCCCCGTCAGCACCTCCGCATCATCGGCTGGATCTTCAGGCTACGGACCCCTCGCTTCGGCAACGGTGGCCACAGTAAGCTCCTTCCCTTTCTCCGAGCGGCAAGGGAACTGAACTGTACGGGTCCGAAGACCCGGGTGCTCCACCTCAGCCACGCAGCCGGGCCCGGCCTCACCCCTCCCCCTCGCCTAAGACACAGAGACTGCGTGACGGCACTCAGCCCGGAGAACGTACTGTGCTCTGAACTCATTCATTCTGCTCTGCTCCCTGTTTGCTGCTGTGGTAATAAAGGTCATTACCAACTGTTCCCGTTGTCTGTTGTACTGCTTTTGGGTCCAAACCACACCCGTCACAGTACAATCTGGCCAAACATGGACCCAGCAGACCCCTCCTCTCCTCAGTCTCGCCTAGCCCGTGTAGAGGAACGCTCCAGCAGCACGAGGCCCATTTAGCCTCCAACGCGGCGGAGGCTCGGCAGTCTGCATCAGCTCTGGAGTGGGCGCTAACCTCGCTAGCCACCCAGGTTCAACAGCTAGCGGCCTCCATGACTCAACAAGCCGCCTCTGCCTCGAGTCCAGCTCCTCCTGCTCCGGCCCCGGGGGTACCTTCGGGCACTGCATCAGAGCCCCGGGTGGGGGCGCCAGAGCGCTACGCTGGGGATCCTGAGGGCTGCAATCTGTTTCTGACTAACTGCTCCATCCTGTTTGCTCTGCAGCCCCACACCTTCGCTTCGGAGGCAGCGAGGGTCGCCTTCGCCATCAACCACCTCACTAGCAGAGCACGTCTGTGGGGAACGGCCGTGTGGGAGAGGGGTACGCCAGCCTGCTCCTCATTCCAGGCTTTCTCAGCGGAGCTTCGCAAGGTTTTTTGGACCCGTTTCTGTGGGTCCAGATGCCACTGGTCGACTCATGAGCCTGAGGCAGGGGAACCGGGCGGTAGCCGACTACGCCATTGACTTCCGCACCCAGGCCCGACTCAGCGAGTGGAACTCTGTGGCCCAGTGCGGCGCTTTCCTCAATGGACTTGCCCCCTACATCAAGGATGAGCTGGTTTTGTTTGACCTCCCAGCTTCCCTCGACGGACGCATTGAGCTGACTACGAGGCTAGACCGACGCATTCAGGCAAGGAGAAGGGAGCTACGCCAGAAGGGAGCACACCGCCGGCCATCCGCCCGCCAGCATGGGTCACCAGCTGCCCCCGACCCTCTCTCAGAACCCACACCCGTGGGGGGGTGGGGGGATGGGTGGAACCCATGCAGGTGGGGTGCACCAGCTTGATGCCTGAGGAGTGGGAGCGGCGATGTCGGGGAAACCTCTGCCTCTACTGTGGCCAGGCTGGGCACTTCGTCTCCTGTTGCCCAGTAAAAGGGAGGGCTCAGCAGTAAAGAGGGACATTCTGCTGAGCCGCTCCCAGGACTCTGCCCCTTGCCCAAGACCATTATTCCACGCCCAGCTCCTGTTGGTGGGGGGCTCTCATACCCTCGCCACCTTCAATGACTCTGGAGCTGACGTCTGCCTGATTGACGAGGAGCTCGTCATTCAGCTAGGAATTGATCAGGTTCCTCTGCCACATCCAGTACCAGCCAGCGCCCTGGACGGTCATCTCCTGGGGACCGTTACTCGCCTATCCACATGCTCCTGTCCAGCAACCATCACGAGACCGTCCAGTTCCATGTCCTGAGATCACCTAACCTCCCGCTGATCCTTGGCTACCCCTGGCTCCGTCGCCACAACCCCCACATAAACTGGGCGACGGGGTCCATCCTGGGGTGGAGCCCCTCCTGTCATCAAGTCTGCCTTAGACAAGCCGCTGCGCCGCTGCCATTGGCCAGCTCCTGTCCGGCCTTCGACCTGTCCAAGGTGCCCGTCAAATACCACGACTTTCGGGAGGTGTTCAGCAAGGCGAGGACCACTTCTCTGCCCCCCCATCGGCCCTATGACTGCGCCATAGACCTCCTGCCCGGCACCACGCCCCCCAAAGGTCGCCTCTACTCCTTGTCTGCACCTGAAAGAGAGGCCATAGAGACCTACATCAATGACGCCTTGGCTGGGATCATCCGTCCCTCCTCGTCACCTGCTGGGGCGGGATTTTTCTTTGCTGGCAAGAAGGAAAGGTCCCTGAGGCCCTGCATCGACTACAGGGGCCTCAACGACATCACAGTCAAGAACCGCTACCCTCCTCCCACTCATCGCTTCAGCCTTCGAGCTACTTCAGGGGGCTACAATCTTCACCAAGCTGGATCTCCGCAACGCCTATCATCTGGTCCGGATCCGGGAGGGGGACGAGTGGAAGACGGCTTTCAACACGCCTACAGGACATTATGAGTATCTGGTCATGCCGTTCGGCCTCACCAATGCCCCGGCCGTCTTCCAGGCTCTCATCAACGACGTGCTAAGGGACATGCTAAACAAGTATGTGTTCGTCTACCTGGACGACATCCGGATCTTCTCCCAGACCAAGGAAGAACACATACATCACGTTCAGACTGTCCTCCAACGCCTGCTGGAGAACTCGCTTTTTGTTAAAGCCGAGAAGTGTGAGTTCCATGCCATCTCCATCTCCTTCCTGGGGTACATCATCGGTCAAAACTGCATGGAGATGGATCCCGCCAAGGTCTCTGCTGTCGCCTCCTGGCCCGTCCCTGGCTCCCGGAACGAGCTGTAACGGTTCCTGGGGTTTGCCAACTTCTACTGAAGGTTCATCCGTTGGTCCCAGGCAGCCGATGAGGCGTTCCAGCACCAGCACCGATTCACTTCAGCTCCCATCCTCCTGGTTCCTGACCCCGACAGGCAGTTCGTAGTGGAGATGGATGCCTCCGATGTGGGGGTGGGAGCCGTTCTCTCCTAGCGTTCTGCCAAGGACCAGAAGCTGCACCCCTGCGCCTTCTTCTCCCGTCGTTTGTCTCCGGCGGAGAGAAACGATGACATTGGGAACCGAGAACTGTTGGCGGTGAGTGGCGTCACTGGTTGGAGGGGACTAAGACACCCTTCCTGGTTTGGACCGACCACAAGAACCTGGAATATATCCGTTCGGCCAAGAGACTGAACTCACGTCAGGCCAGATGGTCATTGTTCTTCACCAGGTTCAACTTCTCCCTCTCCTACCGGCCTGGCTCCCGTAACGTCAAACCAGACGCCCTGTCACGCCAGTTCATGGCCGGGGAGGAGACCGCCCCTAACCCAGACACCATCCTCTCTGCTCCCCGCCTGGTGGCCACACTTACCTGGGAGGTGGAGGAGCGGGTAAGGGCCGCCCTGGAGGATCAGCCAGGCCCCAGTTCCTGTCCCCAAGACCGCCTGTTTGTCCCTCAGGACTTGAGGTCCGACGTCCTACAATGGGCCCACGGCTCCCGGCTCACCTGTCACCCAGGGATCCAGCGCACCAAGGAGGTCCTGCAGCGACGGTTCTGGTGGTCCACCCTGGAGAAGGACACTATGGAGTTCGTCAACGCCTGTCCGGTCTGCTGCCAGCATAAGGCTCCCCGCTGGGCCCCTGCCGGTTACCTGCAACCTCTGCCTGTGCCCCATCGACCCTGGTCGCATATTTCCTTGGACTTTGTGACTGGGCTGCCACTGTCAGGTGGATTCACCACTATCCTGACGGTGGTAGACTGGTTCAGCAAGATGGCTCACTTTGTGCCTCTGCCCAAGCTCCCATCAGCCAAGGAGACCTCTGAACAGGTTCTGCAGCACGTCTTTCGACTTCACGGCCTCCCATCTGATGTGGTGTCGGATCGAGGTCCCCAGTTCACCTCTGTATTCTGGCGGGAGTTCTGCTGCCTCATTGGAGCCTCCACAAGCCTGTCCTCTGGTTTCCATCCCCAGTCCAACGGCCAATTAGAGAGGCTTAATCAAGAGATGGAGACAGCGCTCCACTGCATGGCATCCAAGCATCCCTCGATGTGGTCCAAGCAGCTGCTGTGGGTGGAATACGCCCATAACACCCTAACCAGCTCTGCCACAGGACTCTCCCCCTTCCAATGTGCCTACAGCTTCCAGGCTTCCAGCCGCCGTTGTTTCCAGCCCTGGAGAAGGAAGCCTCCTGCCCGTCTGTCGAGGCCTTCATCCGCCGCTGGCACTGGACCTGGACCCAGGCCAGGTCCGCGTTCCTATGAGCCGGGGCCCAGTACTCGACAGCCGCCAACCGCCGCCGCTCCCAGGCTCCCCTTTACCAGGTGGGCCAGAAAGTGTGGTTGTCAACCCAGGACTTACCACTGAGGGTGGAGTCCAAGAAACTGGTGCCCAAGTTCACCGGGCCATTCCCCATCAAGAGGGTTGTCAACCCTGTGGCTGTTAGGCTCAAGCTGCCCCGCACCGTGTGGATCCACCCAACCTTCCACGTCTCGAAGGTCAAGCCATTTCGGGAGAGCCCTCTCATGCCTGCCTCTCAACCACCACCACCTCCTCGGATTGTTGACGGGGCCCCAGCCTTCACGGTTCACCGCCTGCTGCACTCTCAGCACTGTGGGAGGGGCCTCCAGTACCTCATCGCCTGGGTAGGATACGGCCCTGAGGAGAGGTCGTGGGTCCCGGCTCGCCACATCCTGGATGCTCGGCTCATCCGGGAGTTTCATCACCGCCACCCTGACCAGCCCTCCAAGGTCCCCACTGCTGGAGGGGGCGCCAATGTTGAGAATCTGTCCTCCCCGTCGTCCGAGGCGTCCGGTGACGAAGAAGAGGAAGAGGGGCCGCCCCCAGGGGGGGTCGACTCACCGATCAGGGAGGAGGAGTCTGAGATGGACGTTTCGGATGAGTTTTAGTTTTCCGCCTGGCTTTGATCCCTCCGCCTGTTCTCGGCTGCTCCTCTGCTCTCTCCCCGTCGGCACCTCCGCATCATCGGCTGGATCTTCAGGCTACGGACCCCTCGCTTCGGCAACGGCGGCCACAGTAAGCTCCTTCCCTTTACTCCGAGCGGCGAGGGAACTGAACTGTATGGGTCCGAAGGCCCGGGTGCTCCGCCTTGGCCACGCAGCCGGGCCCGGCCTCACCCCTCCCCTTCGCCTAAGACACAGAGACTGTGTGACGGCACTCAGCCCGGAGAACGTACTGTGCTCTGAACTCATTCATTCTGCTCTGCTCCCTGTTTGCTGCTGTGGTAATAAAGGTCATTACCAACTGTTCCCGTTCTCTGTTGTACTGCTTTTGGGTCCAAACCACACCCGTCACATCCAGTTTCTGTTCGGGAGGCAGACACCATCTCTACATTTAAGAGTAGACTTAAAACCTTCCTTTTTGATAAAGCTTATAGTTAGGCCTGGCTCAGGCTTGCCCTGACCAGCCCCTAGTTATGCTACTATAGGCTTAGGCTGCTGGGGGACTCCAAGACACACTGAGCTCCTCTCTTTCCTCATCTCTCTCCTCAAGATTCAAGATTCAAGATTCAATAATTTATTACCATCTCATTAAAATTGATTGGAATTTGTCTTGGTGTGTGCTCAGACAACCATACAAAGACATAACAAAAATGAAACAAATACATATACACATGGAAATATTCAAAAAAGTCAATCATCAATATAGATGAATATGTAGCCTAAAATACTCTATCAGAGTAAATAAAAACTATCAAATGTGAAGAAGCGCAGCGCCACGTAGACAGCCGTCTACGTGGCGCTATATATATATATATATATATATATATATATATATATATATATATATATATATTATATATATATAATATATATATATATATATAAAACCCACTGCCTCTGCATGCCCGTGGTCAGTCTCTCTACACCTCCCCTGGACTCTGCATTGTGATTTAGTTTAGGTTGGTGGTGGAGTGTTGTGGTGAGAGAAGAAGGCACCAGACGCAGGGTTCGCGATTGTGGTTCAAGGCCTTGGCTGCGCTTTATTTCACAGTAACACTCTTCATCTGGGCTGTGTGCTATCACAGTGGCTGCTGACTTCATCACCTTGCAGAGTAAGTGGAAATAAACTCTCTTTAGAAATAAATACTTTGCTCAACAGAATAATAAATCTCTTACTACGCAAAAATAAATAACATAAAAAATATATATATCACATGAAAATAAATACTACTGTCTAATTAAATTATATACAGCATTCTGAAAGGAATAAACGACCAACATAACATTAAATTCTCAACTGAAGCACTAAGTAAACAAAAAACACGAATGCTCTGTCCTCTCTAGGCTACACAGTCAATTGTCTACCCATATACCGCATGCTAGCCACGCTCATAGCCACACCTCACTAAACTTGTCAAACAGCTAAAAACACCGTTAATTATCACTCAAACACATGGAAGTCTTTCACCTAACATGTAAATAAACAGTATATCTGAACCAGTGAACAGGATGGGTGGTTTTAGCGCTGATATTTAGACATTATGCAGGACGGCATTACAATGCTTACTTTGCGGCGCAAGTGGAAATAAACTCTGAAAAACATGGCGCCCTACTCGGAGCCAAACCTCCCAACTACCGTGCCCTGGGAGGGACAAACAGTGTGAATGTCCAAATTTGCTGCAGAATAGGTGGCGCAACAGTGCCGCCTTGTGACACAAAAGGCAACTGCCCCGTACCAGTTCACTGCCTTACATATAGATTAGGGCCCGACCGATTTATCGGTCGGCCGATTAAATCGGCCGATTATAGCCCATTTGAGAATAATCGGTAATCGGCCAAAATTCGCAGATTATGGCCGATTATAACTGCAGGGAAAAAGACTTGATTTTCCCAAAGATTCCCCAATATTATTTATCCGACCGGTAGAGGGCGCACCGACTTCATGACACACTCCACTAACCACCTCACAGCAGAGTGACCTGGAGCCGGCAGCGGCTGGAACACACATGCAGAGCCGAGCGGTCTGCATCAAAGGTAAATATAACTAGTTTGTGAAATAAACAATAAGTCAATAAGTTCCCCGTCACGATGTGCCTCGCTGTGGTCTCGGTCATGCCGAGTTATCTGTTTATGTTGCGTGTAAGCACTACCTACGTATGCAAGCTAAAGTGAGAATAAGCCATCAGCTATTAGCCTAGCTACACACATTAGCCGTGTCAGTAAAGCCCCCCACACACCGCGAGCCGATGGCCTTTACCCCTCGACCACCCACTGACCAGGTTGAGCACCCACTGGGGGGCACGCAGACGTGCATTTCTCCGTGCCAGTCGGCAAGCACCTCTGCCCCTCAGCCCCTCAGCTGTGTGTCTGTGGGTATGTGTATGTGTAGGATTTCTACGTAAATCTGTCGGGTCACCCAACTCGTCGACAAACGACGAGAAACGGGTACCAAATGAGTCGGTATGTGACGATGAGGGACCCTGACCATTCGTCAGGCTGTTGACGCATTGGGAGTGAGACCATGGTTCATGTCTCTCGTGGATATTTCGCGTCCGGTTTTTGTGTGTGTGTGTGTGTGTGTGTGTGGGGGGGGGGGGGGGGGGGTTCCAACGTCTAGGTTATGCACACGTTTTTATTGATATTGTAGCGTCCAACCCGACGTAACTACAACAACAACACACACACACACACACACACACACACACACACACACACACAGGACCCTGTTTTCCTCACTCTCACCCCACCCCCTCAGTTCCTCATCCAACCACATAGCCTACCTGCCCATACCATACACATTCAGTCAGTCAGAAATCACAGAACTTAAACATCATAAGAACATTTTTATTGTTTGTTTACCAAAGATGTTGAGTAAAACATTTGTATGTTACTGTAGGTAAGCTTTACCGTTTTGCACTTTATTTTTAAAAAAAAACCTAATGGTAATGTTAAGGATGGTAAGGTTTGTGTTATATGCTGCTTGCCTCAAAACAATAAAAGTATTTGCAATTAATTTTCTGCCTTAAATTTACATCTTTGTAAGAAAGAAATGTCTGAAAGGCTCAAAAGCAGCCATTTGTTAAAAAAAAAAAAAATCGGCATTGGCCCCAAAAAATCCATATCGGTCGGGCCCTAATATATATATATATATATATATATATATATATACACACACACACACACATACACACACACATATATAACTAGTGGCGGGCAGCTGCTTAATATCTTCGAGGCAACAGTTAACTAGCATTGATCATGAATTAAATATTGATAAATGGCTTGACTGACTAGTATTTCTGGTGCCGACCAGCAAGAGTGGCTATGTTTAATAGTATGGTTGACCAGTCGTGTACATCCCTACAATGATCACTTTGAATGATGTTTTTATATTTACTTTTTATTTGCTCCCAAGTTTGTTTTATGTTGCACTCTGACACAGTTAATGTGATAATAAAGTTGTTACTGGTTAAATAACTATAATTAACTTGGTTAAAGAGCTTCTACATACTGGTGTATTAACCATTTCAGACACATAAAAATTATTTTGGTAATTACCGATGCTGTTAATTTAGGGCTGCTATGGCATAAACTTTACACTGGGGGGTGGTCTAATAAATTTGTTAAGCACTGTATATATTAATGTATTCTGTACACATACACACAACCCCATGTATATGTATATGCACACAGGCACTCATATACACAATAATAGAAGTAGTAAATTAATATAGAAACAAGAAACTCTAGAAAAAATATGTCTAATTCAGCTATCATTGTGTGGTGTTTGCTGCCCTCTAGTGGGTTTTTGTATATGGCACCTACACTGTACAAACATGTCACAGCCTACCTGCTGCCTGCCCCTTATTCCAGCAAAATCTTTTTCCATTTGGCTGCATTTTTGGTGTGTCTAGCAAAGTTTTGACCGAACTGAAGTCCCAGGTCTAATCATCATGGTTCACCACTGCTAAAAGTTTTTACACTAATAATTTTCCTGATCTCTCTTCTTCCTCCCTTCAATGTGTTATATGCTGACCTGATCTCAATGCTTCCACCTAGGTGTCAGGATAGTTCATGTTTCCTAATTGCTGCATGTTGTGAATAATAACTCAAACAGGTAGAAAGTGTGGTGTAGTTTCTTACTGTGCTGCTAACAATAATGCAAGTCAATAAATGGTAAATGGTAATAGTAAACAAATAACACTCTGTCTCTCTCGTGTCCTCGCTGGGTGCAGCTAAGACGCAAGGAGAGGGAGCGAGTGGAGGAGACGAATTTATTGAATGAAAAGCATCCATAGTTTTCCTTGTTTTGCTGTGTCATCTCTTCAGCTGTTCTTTTTTTTTTTTTAATGGCAGTGTTTTAGGTGATTTAACACCACCTACTGGATTGGAATGTTACCACACTTGCCAGAGCAACAATAATGTGACTAAGCCAGTCAGAAAAACAGATGTAGTTGTTGTATTCATTGTGCACGTACTGTGTACCAAACCGTGAAGCCTGTGACGTGACGTCACAGGACAAATACGCGTACTGTGACAGCCTTAATGAAAACCCATCATTTCATGTTCAGTAAACACAATCTCTTAATTAACATAACTCAAAAACACTGACTTAATAAAACTCAAAATCATTAACCTCAAAACTTCACCTCACTTTTTTTAGTACTACTACATTTAAAAAAAAAAGTACAAGTTATTTAATTCAAAAACTGAGTATAGTTACATTTGCCCATTCTCATACTTTACAGCAGAGACTGAAACATAAATAATACTGTATAACAGACAAAAACATCTATTTTTTGTAATGCTAAAAGAAAAGCGTCTGGAAATCAGGGTTAAAATAGCATAATACATACATGATATCTATCAATATCATGTCACTAACAATATCAGGAAAGTGTACAAAAACTATACTTTTAACTCAACAATCAATATTTCAAATTTGGATTAAAACTAATTTCTAACACTTTTCAGGTGTTTACAAAGAAGCCAAATTTCATACACGGAAGGCTATTCTGGTTTTGGGTTTCCAGAGTCTTTAAACATTATAAAGTGCTGATAAACTCTTCATAACAATAAAAACTTCTGAAATGTTAAAATGGGACATTGAAGGATTTCAGATTATTTCAAGTGTAGTTGTATGAGGCACTTATCCATAATCAATGTATTACCTGCAGTAGATGGATGTCCACACGCCCCCAGTTTTGTAGAAGCAAAGACGAGTACCAGCACAGAAGCGTATCAGTGCACTGCAGAGGAAAGGGTCAGCAACAACATAAAACATATTTTAACCACTTACAAATATCTGTATCAGTTTAAATTTACGTTATATTTTGAATATTTTCTCAGCTTCACCTTGCTGTCAGGCAGCCTTTTCTCATGGTAAACTGCTGTTATATAAGTCAAATATCTCTCTCTCCAAACCAGCCGTATATTAATTAATTAGTGCTTCTGCCAAGAGTCGGGTGCTTTTAGAGATGTGATATTTGGCTTGTATAACAGTAGTTTCCTGTTGGAAAAGGCTGGCTGACAGAAAGGTAAAGCAGGTAAATATTTTGCATAAAGTGTATTGGCCATCTACTGTGGGCAATACACTGACTATGGACAAGTTCCTCATACAGACACACTTTAAATAACATGAACCATCACTTCAACAGTTATGAAGGTAGTGTGTGGCATACTTTTGGCCAATTAGTTTGAACCTAGCAACTATAAAGGTGCACTATCCAGTTTAGGAAAAGAAATTCAAATTAAGAAAGGTAATAATACAAACTCAAATATTTATTTGATATATTTTCATAACTGAATAAATAAGGCATCTTAAGTGGTGAAATGTGGTCCCTAAAACACTGTCTGAAGCCAGATAGGTGGGTCCCTGCAAATATGAAACCATATGAAAATGATTAATTATATTAAATTGTGTTATTTGAGGACAATTTGTTTGTTCAGTCATGAATTATTTATTCAGTCAGTCATGTATCAATGAATATTCTTCTGTTCTGATTCAAAATTCTTTCTGAAATTCACTATTCCTTTTCAGAATCCACTAATCCTGTTTAGATCTTGAGTTCTAAACATGTGTCATCAAGTCATTCTTGAGTCTGCAGCCGTGGTGACAGTTTGCAGTTCGGAGTGAATTTCAAAGTGTTGGTCAGTCTTTCAGAATGACTGAGATGTTGTGCATAGATCAGGCTGAACATTACCAGGAAGGCATCAACAATCTGGTGAGGTCGATCACCACATCACCCTCCAGGACGACAGATTTTCACAGGGTGGTAGCGATGATGCAGCGAGTCTGAGTCTGGTTCACCAACTGTTGTACAAAGTCCCACTGATGTATCCCCGAGATCTGGCTCATCCACATCATCCTGAAAGAATGAAAGAAAGCTCATACACTAATCACATCCACTGAAAAACCATGGAAACTAAAGGCCAAAACGCACTGCAGGCTTCATTTGTCGCACGTCAAACGACGCACGTCAAATGAAGCTTCTATAGCGCACTGCAGGCTTCAGATTTAACATTCCATCACCACAAAACCAGCAGTATTATAGAAAAAGGTTGCTATTTATAGGCATCTGTTTATTCATTTAGTATTACTATTAATAATAGTTTATTTCTTTAATAAAATATTGTCCTCTGAAAAAAAAACACTTTTTTTCACTAAACGGACTAAACGGTGTGCAATATTCCTGTTTTTGTATTAAAAAAGCAGGATAATTTACATCAGTGTCATCTAGTTAACATCAGTGAGGATGTTTTAGACCACAGCAGACAGCAAACTGCACACAGACACACACCGAGGAGATGAAGAGGCAGACACAGCATCTGGACAGTTCATAATGATTCATAATAATGCAGCAAAGTGCCAAACGTTTCATGGAGGAGACGAGCGTCTGTTGTTTGTTACTGAGACAGATATTTTAGTCAGGGAACTTGTAACCGTCTGACTAAGTTTTAGTTTGGGGTGCCAGTTAGGTCAGCGCCTAACAATACCTCGTCAGGGAGTGAGTCAGTATTTTTTCTTTGAAGTCATCAACCGCACATAAAATATTAAAAAATAAGCAGAAGCAACAACCATCAATGAACACAGCCACAAACAACACAAACCCACTGCGTTAGAGAATAAAGGCAACACTGTATTAAACAAGCAATCACCAAATAAAGAAACCAAGCACAGAGAAAACAGAGAAACAGTTCATTCCAGCAACTCAAAATAATCCAGTCCGTTTTTCCCCTCCCAGAAATCCCAAAACAAAAAGCACTTCCTTTTCTCAGTTCAGTTCAGTTCAGTGTAAAAAAACAAAAAACAAAAACAATCATCTCGTTTCCAAAAGACACAGTTCAGTTCAATGTTCTCACAACAAAAAGCAGGAAGAAGAAAAAAATGTAGAACAGAAAATAACTCACGGCTACCGGAGTCACCACACCAGAGTCCAGTCCAGTCAAATCCAGTCCACGTCTCCGTCAAGTCAGTCAGCAGTCGCCAGCAGTACTGCAGCTTGCAGAGGAGTGATCCACGCTCTGTCTCCGCGTTTAAACTGCCAGTATGAACAACACGGCCTCCAGGGAAAAACGCGGACTTTTTTAAGACGAACAAAAGGATGAACGGCACAAAATGCTTCCTCGGCAGGACGGCCCACCGCTCCCTCGTTGGACTGTGCGTGCGCGCCATCTTGGATAACGTCATCACCTTAAGACGCTAGGTGTCGTCCGCCATTGGCTGCAGAACGGAGGTGGTGTATGTGACGGCGGGGGTGTGTGGTGTGTGAGGGGATGAACGGGAGTAACAGTGAGTGGTAGCGACAGCTGATCGCTACAAACTGTTCAGTAACATCAGGATTTATTGTCAAAAAAGTTTTATATCAGTCGGCACTTCACACACGCTCCCCTCCTCCTATCTGCTGTCTCTCTCCTCCTTTGTAGTTATGAATAATCAGCAGGGCTAATTAAGTATTTAAAACAAATCGGACTTGGAGCAAAAAAAATCAGTATCAAATTATATCAAGTCGGCGCATCTGTCCGTATTCACACGCTCTCTCTCTCCCTCCCTCTCTGCTGCGGGTCCTTTTTTTTTTTTTTTTTTAATTTAACGTGGTTTCAGGTGGAGCTAAAGCTCCATCAGCACTCGCTCCTCACGTCCATGTCTTTTTAATTCCATTTAACTCGGCCCAAACACCAGCTGCAGCTGCAGATAAAAAAGCCCTGGTCCTCATTTGACGCACCGAAATCGAACAAGTTCAGATTGCAAGTGTCAAGGCAGTTTGACGCGCGTTAAGACGCTTTCAGTGCGTGTTCTGCCATTTAGAACAATGGGTGTACTTCAAAACGCGAGCGTCAGACGCCTTTAGTGCGTTTTGGCCTTAAGGGTGAGCAAAGAATTTTGATTAAGGCTGAATGTCATAAATAGATCCGTTTTCATTCTACTGTTTAGTGCTCTTGACTGCAGCAAAGGTAAGATGACCTTCAAGTGTGCCACTACTGGGCTAATGACGGTTATTTGATTTTGTTTGGGGTGGTGCTGCTACTAACAACTATTTTCATTATCAATTCATCTGTTGATTAATCAATTAGGTGGCTGGTCTATAAAATGTCAAAAAAAATGTGAAAATGACTTGATCAGCGTTTCTTGAAGCCCAAGGTGACGTCCTCAAATGTCTTCTTTTGTCCACAGCCCAGAAATATTCAGTTCACTGTCATAGAGGAGAAACCAGAAAATATTCACATTAGAGGATCTAAAAACAGAGTATTGAGACATTTTTTCCTAAGAAAATGACTCAGAGTGATTAATCAATTATCAAAATAGTTGTCATTAATTTGATCGTCGATTAATAATATATTAAGTGATTAATTGTTACAGCTCTACTTTGGGGTGACTGTCAGCTATTTAAAAAAAAATTAATAAATCAGCACACCTCCAGTGGCCACAAAAATACACTTAATAGGTTTCAAAACTTCTCATTTGCAATTGAAATTTAACCAGCTAACTGGTTGGCTATAACACTTGCACATTTACAGAAATTCTGATTAGGTTATCCTTAGAAATAAATGAAATTAAGAAGAGACCTATGAAGAGACTGAGACTTACCACATGTTATGAAAACATAAACAGCAGGGGCAGGGAGAACAGTAGTACACCTTGTGTTGATGTCTTGACGTTCCTAAGAAGATAAAAATTGTGTCAGTTCTGTGACAAGTTTATTCATCAAATCCAATGCCAAACTGTTCCAACCAACTGACCACGACATCTGAAAATAAATCAAAAAATGATGTGCTAACTTATCTGGAGCAATCAGAGACAGAACATGGACAGGCAAAAAGACTGACTATGCAGTGGAGCAATTGTGGAACTAAAGCTCATTTGAACCATTAAAATTAAACATTACACAAAGATTTAACCTGTGAAATGTATAATCACCTGCTGATTGGGCACTTGAAGATGTCAGCCAGAGCATCTGAAATCTTGCTAGTTTTGGAAGCCTTCTGTTTGAATAAGCTCATCAGTCGAGGAGTGTGGCGATCAGACTCGGTGTACAATGTGTTCGGCAGGTTCTGGTGGCCTCTCTGCATACAGCTACAGTTCAGAAAAGAAAAAATACATTAAGTTCTAGTGTCATGTATTATTAAGATAAATTATTGTTTTGTTAAAAGAAATAATAAAAATGATAAATTCAGAACAGGATTACAAAAGAATATTCTAATGATGACTAAATGTTGTTTGTAGAGCAGTACTAGTCTTATGTAGTGACTTTTATTTTTACAACATAAAAGTCACTACATGAGACAGTTTCCGGTGTGGCGTCAGGGCAGATGGCAGCATAGCTTCCAGACAGCTCTAAAAAGTTCCCCGAAGTTAACTTGATTTTACACGTTTTGAAGTTAAAACACAATGGATGGGAAAAAACAGAAAAGGGGTAAAGGCAAAGCATCCCTGAGACGTGAGAAAAGTGGAAGACAAACACCTGAAAAAGACGACGATGTTGACAAAAGCAGCACCGTGGATAATGTTAGCCTGCAAGCTAGCATCTGCGCCATACATGCCAAGATAAAAGCTATCCGTTCAGATGTGAAGACAGAGCTAAACAACTTTCATGATACCTTTCCAAGAGACATGAAATACGATTTGGCAAAATTCGGAGAAGATGTCAACTGCAAGCTAAATGAAATTGCCTCGGATCTGAAAGAAACGGTGGGTAGAGTAGAAAAGGAGGAACAACGGGTGGCCGACATGGAGGACTGGAGCTCCGTAGCTAAAGCTGAGCTTTGTAAACACACCCAACAAAGCATTCAAGCTACACTGACTGATCTTGAAGCACACACAAAGAAACAACATACGCCATTTTGAAGGTAAAGGGTGGTCACACCAAATATTGATTTGATTTCAGATTTTTCTTCTGTTCGCTCACTTTGATAAAAATAAACAATTAAATTTTATATTTTTGAAAGCATTCTTACTTTGCAGCATTTTTTCACACCTGCCTGAAACTTTTGCACAGGACTGGAAGTCTGTGCTTCCTGCTCCGTATGTCAGGAAGTGTTCATTCAAAAAATGGCATTAAATAGAAAAAAGAACTTTATGAGTCTCTATGAGTTTGACATCCTGCTTTCAGAGATCCATAAAGGAAAATATGTCATGTTAACCTCGTCAGCAGTGGAATTAAAAGACCTGCTGAAGCAGAGAAACAGGAAAACGAGTGGTGTTAATGCCGTGTTACCTGAGGGTCAGATTGTCACTGAAAAAAAGAGCAAATGTCTTGATATGAAAATGACTTAAGTAAAAAAATGACTATGCAATAATAAAAAGTAATTTGTAATTTATTTTTCACTTTACTTTTCACTCGTACGCACCACTTAAGAACAAATCTGTCCGTACGAGCGGTTCTTGCATGAGGTCCATTCTTTATAATCAGGGATCCCAATACCAACATGATGTGCTATAAACCGGAATGTATACAGCAATCTTTTGAACAATACTGTAAGAAGCCTAAAGGCCAAAACGCACTAAAGTCAAAAGACGCGCGTCAAATGAAGCTTCTATAGCGCACTGCAAGCGTCAGATTTAACATTCCATCACCACAAAACCAGCAGTATTTAGGAAAAGGTTGCCAATTATATGCATCTGTTTATTTATTTAGTATTACTATTAATAATAGTTTATTTCTTTCATAAAATGTTGTCCTCTGAGGGAAAAAAATCCTCACCACCTCCGTCTATATAATGAATAAACGGTGCGCGATATTAGAAAGCAGGATAATTTACATCAGTGTCACTCAGTTAACATCAGTGAGGATGTTTTAGACCACAGCAGACAGCAAACTGCACACTGACACACACCGAGAGATGAAGAGGGAGACAGAGTCTGGACAGTTCAATGATTTATAATAATGCAGCGAAGTGACAAACATTTCATGGAGGAGACAAATGTCTGTCTGTTTGTTACTGAGACAGATATTTCAGTCACAGAACTGTTCAGTAACATCAGGATTTATCATCAAAAAAGTTTTATATCAGTCGGCACTTCACACACGCTGCCCCTCCCTCCTCTCTGCTCTCTGTCTAGTCCTTCATAGTTCAGATTAATCGGCGGGGAGTAATTAAGTATTTAAAAGTAAACAAATCGGACTTTGAGCAAAAAAAAAAAAAAAAAAAAAAAATCACACACCACAGAACTGTTCAATATTATGTTTCATGATCATAAATAGTTTTTATATCAAATCGGCGCATCTGTCCATATTCACACACGCTCCCCCTCCCTCCTCTCTGCTCTCTGTCTAGTCCTTCATAGTTCAGATTAATCGGCGGGGAGTAATTAAGTATTTAAAAGTAAACAAATCGGACTTTGAGCAAAAAAAAACAAAAAAACAAAAAAAAAACACACACCACAGAACTGTTCAATATTATGTTTCATGATCATAAATAGTTTTTATATCAAATCGGCGCATCTGTCCATATTCACACGCTCTCTCCCTCCCTCCCTCTCTCTGCTATGGCCAGTTTTTTTTTTTCCTTTTTCCTTTTTTTTCTTCTTTTACCTGCTTTCAGGTGGAGCTAAAGCTCCGTCAACACTCGTTTTTCACGTCCATGCCTTTTTTTAAAATTCCATTTAATTTGCCCCAAACACCAGTGCGAGCGTCAAGGCAGTTTTATGCACGTCAAGATGCTTTCAGTGTGTGTTCTGCCATTTAGAACAATGGGTGTCGTCAGACGCCTTTAGTGCGTTTTGGCCTTAAGGCAGCAGAACCTTCAGTCATAAAAAGCTTCTTGAAATCTCTAGATTTACCACCAGTAGGTTTGGAGCAAAATAAACTGATGCCACAAGAAATTACAAAAAGAGATTCATGATGCTACATCAAGACTGAAAATGAACAAAGTACCAGAAGGAGATGGTTTCCTGGCAAAGTGGTATAAGTTATTTAAGGGATTATTTACTCCTAAGCTTTTAAAGTGTTTCAATTATGTCCTTAAAGGCGAAGAGACCCCAGTAACTTGGAATCAGGCTCTATTATCTGTGATCATGAAGGTGGGGAAAGAGAGGACAGAATGCAGCTCATACAGACCCATTTCTGTTTTCAACATAGAATGCAGGTTGTTTGCCTCAATAATCGCAAAAAGACTTGAAAACATAATTCCTGATTTGACTGACACTGACCAAGTGGGTTTTATTAAAAACAGGCAAGCACAAGGTAAAGTGAGATGTGCTCTGTACCTGGTTGACAGTATGATTAAAAGCAATTTAAAGTCTTTGGTAAGTAGCCTCGATGCAGAAAAGGATTTCTCCTCAGTGCAATGGGAGTTTTTGTATTTGGTGTTACAGCATTTTGGTTTCAATGATGTGGTTATAGCATGTCTTAAATCTATATATCAATCACCCACTGCCCAAATTTAAGTGAATGGTAATCTCTCAAGATCAGTGACTTTAGAATGGGAATGCCATCAAAGGTGTCCCCTGAGCACCTGTGTCTGTTCAGGAATTTGTCTGTTTTCTTTCCTTTTTTGTAAATTTGTGTTTTATCAAAACTACAAAAAAAAAAAAAAGTTTAAAAAAGTCACTACATAAACTCAATATCTCATTACAAACAAATATATATGAAGTCAAATAAATAATCCACAGTAAAACCAATTAATCATTTCAAAATTAATCAAATTAGGCAAAACTACACATGATGTGACACAGATTACTAATAAAGTAAAAACACATGAGAGAGCTGAACCACATTACCTCAGACTGCATATGAAAAGCAGGCCAGAGGTCCCTGAACTGTTTCACACAAAGTTGATTCTGCATGTTTGGGATGCTGCAGTGTGAAGGTGTGGAGTTGTCTCACTTTCTTTGGCTTCTTGTTTCAGCTCAAGCCACCAGGCTAAAGCCTCCGTACTTGATGACCTGGGAATGAGACTCAACAATCAAATATTTTTCTCCAGAATTGCTTACTGCTCCTTGAAAACTGGGACTCCTTTGACTCCAGAGAGACACACACACACACAGTGTGTAAACAGACCATTTCATTACAATGCATGAACTATCTGCACATTTGATTTAAATTTTGAAAAGCACATAATAAGGTTCCTGTAAGAAAATATACGAAACAAGGTGTTTCAAATGTGTGAATTTAATTCAATACCCTGCTCTGATGTGACAACGTCATCACGTCAGGTCAAAATGTTATGGTCGGGGTCAGCTAAACCAAGGGGAGAAACTCAGCGGGAGCAAATCAAATGCTGCAGAAAATATCACTTATTTACAGTGGCCAACAAGTACAAACGCGCTGCATATACAGACAGGCGCTGCAAATACAGAAACGCGCTCCATATAAGAAAACAGATGCAAAAGGAAAACGCTGCAAATACAGACACCCGCTGCATAAACAGAAACGTGCTGCAAATACAGAAACGCGCTGCATATAGGAAAACAGATGCAAAAGGAAAACGCTGCAAATACAGAAACGCGCTGCAAATAAGAAAACAAATGCAAAAAGAAAACGCCGCAAATCCAGTCATACAACGGAAGTGCTCCAGGCCTCTAGGGGCAGTGCTGAGCGTCCACCCGAGAGAAAATTGGAGTCGGGAGAGGCTGTATGAAAAAGTACGTATTCTTTTTTCTTTTTTCTTTCTTTCTTTCTTTTTTTTTTTTTATTAACACATTTATTTCACATTAGACATTATACAAATAAACATGACATTAAAACATTATGACATCATACAGACATGAAACAACACTGAAGTACAGGGAGTGCATAATAGATATCATACAAAAACCAGAGCTTGACAAAAATAAATAAATAAAATAAAATAAAATTACAATGTATCAGGATGCATAAAAATAAATTTAATCAATAAAGAAACAGAAAATAAATAAATATATATGCAAAAATTGAGAGATTTTATCTAGTAATATAAAACCGTAATATTTTCCATAAGACCGGATGTCTTGAAAGCTTTCTTGTTTTTACATATTTTACAGACAGATTCATAAAAAGATTTAAGTTCCACATAAAACAAAGTTTCATTTGGCATAGCCTGGAGAAATCTAGCTTTATGGATGGACACTTCAGGTCTAAATCTGTTAATGAATTCATTACAGGGATAATCTGCTCCACATGTTGATACCGTTTTATACAGTCTATGGTTGATACGTCCGTTGTTTGTCTCTCGGGTGGACGTTCAGCACTGCCCCTAGAGGCCTGGAGCACTTCCGTTGTATGACTGGATATGCGGCGTTTTCTTTTTGCATTTGTTTTTCTTATTTGCAGCGCGTTTCTGTATTGGCAGCGTTTTCCTTTTGCATCTGTTTTCCTATATGCAGCGCATTTCTGTATTTGCAGCACGTTTCTGTTTATGCAGCGCGTTTCTGTATTTGCAGCGTTTTCCTTCTGCATCTGTTTTCTTATATGGAGCGCGCTTTCTGTATATGCAGCGCGTTTGTACTTGTCGGCCACCGTACTTATTTCACTTCTGAAAGCTCACAAACAAACAAACAAGCAAACAAACAAACAAAAAATAGCAACAGAACAAGAGGACGTGGTGTCATGTTCATGCGACATCACGAGTATGTCTGCTGCATTGGTTATGTCCCAACATAGCTTGTTAGCTTGCTAACGTTAGCTGTGTAGCTAATATAGTCTGTACGCACCTGAACTTCCGAACAAATATTTGTTTCGTGTCGAATACTTTACAGTTATTCTAATATCGCTGATAGCTGAAGACACAAGCAGAGAGTCTGTCTGGCCTGCTCCTCCGTTAGGACGGTGGTAAAGTCCTCCTGTTGTCAGCGTTGGTAACTCGTTCATACAGGAAGTGCAAAAGGCAGAGGTGGGCTTTACATTTACTCCGTTACATTTACTTGATCAACTTTTTGGATAAATTGTACTTGTAAGAGTAATTTTAATGCATCATACTTTTTACTTTTACTTGAGTATATTTGTGAAGAAGAAACGCTACTTTTACTCCGTTACATTGAGCTATATTCCCCTCGTTACTTTGATTTTTATCCATCTTATTCAATGCACGATCTGTTTGTTTTATTTTGTCAGAGAGAGAGAGTTCCGCTAAAGGCTCTGTCACATGACTCTGTTTCACCAATCAAACGTAGCCACTAGCGACGTTTGACTCCATTTCACCAAACAAATGGAGCCCCTGCAGTCACATGACTGCACACAAAATCTCCACGGCAACGCACAGAAGCAAGGTGACCATGCCAGAGCGCGCACACACACACACACACACACACACACACACACACAAAAGAATGAGCTGACGACAACAATGGCAGAAACAACGGCGTGCGATTCAGAACCAGAAGAGGCAGAACACCTCTGGCCTCATATTCAAAATATTTTTTACCTTAGGCAGAAGAACATCATTTCAACATTATTATGAACATAATATAAACTGCATATGCTGTGTACAGCTCAACCTTCGCTGCGACTGCATGCAAGGATGAAATGCCAAGTTCAGCCTTTGATCTGTCTCTGTCTGACTGAACAGCCTCATGGAAGCTATATTTTACTATTCTTCGTACGAAATTTGTTAAATCAAATCATTTGGTGTTTTTAAAGTTATGATATTGAGCTGAAACAGATTCTACATTCCGTTCGTATTCAGAGGCTGTAGCTGAGTGCAGCAGACTTCTCCCACCTTGTGCGCATCAATGTTCAACATATTCGGCTTAATAAAGTAAATTATCGCTCAACGTTAAGAAGTAAAACTCTAAAACAGTTCTCACTCACTTGGTGTGAGGCTTCAGATGGATTCTTCGGCAGTTTTTGGCATCTTTCTTCAGTGAGGCGCTTTTTGCTACAGCCAACTGCTAACGTTAAATCCACGGATGCTGCAGTATTTCATCCAGATGTGTTTTGAATAAACTATAAATGAGCGTTCTTGAAACTTTAGGCTTTCACCTGGAATTTTGTCTGATATTCCAAATGTTGCAGCAAACCTCAGTCCAGTCCCAATTTTATCCCTCCCGTACGCACAATTTACACATTTCCATTATTTAATCTTTTGAAGTATTTCCACACAAAGTTGGTGTCAGACATCGTGTTGTGTGTCTCATTCAGATGGTTGAGCAAAAAGTTTCTGCACTGCAAGAAAAAAATCCATAGAATTACGGATAACGTCCTAGCAGAAACTTACCAGTACATTTTCTGTTAAGTTTAGGGACACTTCCTTCAACCTTATAATGGAAAATTCCGTAGATTTACAGTATATACTAAGTAAGAAATAAGATGCCATTTACACCATGTTTTTAGCTGAAATGTCAACTGTAGCCTCCCAGGTAGCATGTAAACACAGCATCGATGTATCGCGAGACTTTGTATATCTCTTAATGGATGCACATGTGAAAATATCGCGAGATCTCTTGTGCATCCGGCTCGAGTCTGAGAGGCTACAGTTGACATTTCGGCTAAAATATAATATATATAATATATAATATATAATATGGCGTAAATGGCGTCTTCTGTGGTTAAATTTTAATGTCGCCGCTCGCGGACACTTGGATTACACCACATGAGCAGGATGGAGACATTTTGTGTTTGTTTTGTGTTCTTTTTTTTAAACATTTTATCTGTGGTCATCATTCACTGCCATTGTACTGGATTTGACTGCAAACCTGTTTTCTGCTGAAACTCCAGGATTGTTTTGTGAGCTGAAGATCTTCACCCATCCTCACATCGTCATAGGAGTGAGTACATATTGAGTGAATTTTCATTTTTGGGGGGAATATCACTTTAAAATTAAATATTGGTATCAGCCCAAAATGAGCAATTCTGCTGATATGGCAGGTCGAGATGACGCTTTCATTACATAAAAACATTAAAATCATTACATAAAAACTGTCAGCAGTAGTTTTCTTATTTTGCTAAGTGAATATGTGCATTTTGAATAGCACTTTATTTTAAATTTGCATCTGCCAGTGGGCCATCACAATAAGATAAGGCAGTCTTCATGTTGTCTGCACTTCACAGCACATCGGCCAAAATGAGTTGAAAAATATTAGTATATTGGCAAAATCCAATATCGTGCATCCCTTGCTTTGTATAAGAGTTTTTTTTCTGCTTTAAACAGCAACAAACAGAATAAAACATGACAAAATAAAACATTGAAATGAAAATGCATTCAATAATGAGCACTGCACCTGTGAAATGGTGTGTGGCACCAAAAGTAGTCACAATAAATTTTTAAATAGAGCTGCAAGAATTAATCGATTAGTTTTCAACTATGAAATTAACCACCAACCATTTTGATGATCTATTAATTGTCTTGAGTGATTTTTTAAGGGGAAAAAAAAGTCAAAATTCTCTGATTCAGCTTCTAAAATGTATTTTCTAGTTTCTTTACTCCTCTATGACAGTTCACTGAATATCTTTGGGTTGTGGACAAAGCAAGACATTAGAGGGCATCATAGTAGGCTTTGGGAAACACTAAATTAAAATTTTCGCTATTTTCAGACATTTCATAGACCAAACAACTAACTGATTAATTGAGAAAATAATCAACATTAATCCACAATGAAAATAACCATTAGTTGCAGCCCTAATTTTAATCTTTGAAACAAGTGAAACTTTCAAGATCTGAAACCATTTTCAAATACATGGCAAAAAAATAATACAAGAAACAAGACGATTGTCACCATCAATACCAAATGTTTCAATGTTAGTGCCATTTTCTTTAACAGATCATTTAATGTTTTTTAAGTTGGGTCATTCACCTCTTCACCAAGCATGAAGTGAGAGGCAGGGCTCCGTGTGTGTGTGTGTGTGTGGTGTGTGGTGTGTGTGTGTGTGCTCTTTGTGTGCCTTCCTCTCTCCATATGTCAGTGTGAGAAAGCTACCGGGTACAGCTTCCAGTTTTATTTTTTGTTCCCATGTTCAGTCCGACAACTTCCATTTTGAACTTTGAAAAGAAGTTCAAATTCTCCATGGATTTTCAAAGTTGTTCAGTTCATACAGGAACGTCAGCAGTCTTGGAGGAACATGGTGCTGTTTTGTTCCCTTCCTCTCAGCCTTTCACCCTCGTTCAGGATTTATTCCCAGGAGAACTCTTAAGAAAATGTAAAAGTGTATTTTAGTTACATCAGTAATGAAATGAATGAAACTGAACCACAGAGTAACACGCAGACCGCATTAAGATGGAAAAACACTCATATACTCCAAGAGTATTTTTCCATTACAGTATTGAATTTACTCAAAAGATATGAACGGTCTTTCCACCAACTTGACAGCCAGCAAGGAACTTTAATTGTGTGTGTTGCAAAATAGACAGGTACTGGAAGCTTCTTGCCAAAGTAAGTTGTTCAAATTCACAATTATGTAAACAATTGGATATGCCTATTCATATCAATGTGTAATACATAAACAACTAGTCTGAAACTGCTACAAAAAGAGCATGTACCAGTACTCAACAAAATGGCAGAGGTAAAACGGTGAAAATATTCTAAATATAGTGTATAGTGCCCACTCCTCTCATTTTGGTTAAACCTAGGTCGGTCACGTGATTTTGGCCAAAATTCAATCAGTGAGAGTCTTTTTTTCTCATTGTTGTGACTGCAGCTTTACTCTGTAAGTGCTCCAGACATGAGGTAGGAAGTGTGAAACACAAGCACCCCCAAATCAAAAACATTTTTCCTCTAGCTGTATTGCAATTTTTTGGTGCGAGAGATGTCTGCCTTCTCCCCAATATAATAAAATTAAATGGCATTCAGCTTGTGGTGCTCAGAGGACCAAACAAGTAAATTTGAGAAACTCAACAGTCTCTTTACAGAAATCATGACACGGTTACTCAAGATATTCCACAGACCTTGTTGTGCACAGTTTCATGTAGAAACTACATTCTTACTTACAACTTGCTTTCTGGTAGATTCTATCGTAGAAAGAAAATAGTTCCTACATGAAACTACTCAGCTCTGTGAGCACCACAAGCAGAGTGCCTTTTAGTCCCATTATATTTAAGAAAAGTTAAACATCTCTGTGACCAATATCTCCAAAACTCGGCAACTTACACTAAAACTATCCAGATGGATAATTAACACTACAGGTACAGTGGCTTTCAAAAGTATTCATACCCCTTGAACTTTTCCACATTTTGTAACGATACGGCCACAAACATAAATATATTTTCTTGGAATTTTATGTGAAAGACCAACACAAAGTGGCACACAATTGTGAAGTACAAAGAAAATTATACATGATTTTAATTTTTTGATGATTTTCTGATGATTGCTGAATGATCGAATGTTGACCTAATGCAGTGTTTCTCAATCCTGGTCCTCAGGGACCCCTGCCCTGCATGTTTTTGGTGTTTCCCTGCTCCAACACACCTGATTCAAATGATCAGCTCATCATCAAGCCTCCACAGAAGCCTGATAATGACCTGATCATTTGAATCAGGTGTGTTGTAGCAGGGAAACATCTAAAACATGCAGGGCAGGGGCCTGAGGACCAGGATTGAGAAACACTGACCTAATGACTAAATAGAGCCCACCTGTGTGTAATCTAATCTCAGTACAAATACAGCTGTTCTGTGACGGCCTCAGAAGTTTGTTAAGAGAATATTGGGGAGCAAACAGCATCATGAAGTCCAAGGAACACACCAGACAGGTCAGGGATAAAGTTGTGGAGAAGTTTAAAGCAGGGTTAGGCTGTAAAAAGATTTCCCAAGCTTTGAACATCTCACGGAGCACTGTTAAATCCATCATCCGGAAATGTAAAGAGTATGGCACAACTGCAAACCTACCAAGACACGGCCATCCACCTAAACTTACAGGCCGAACAAGGAGAGCACTGATCAGAGATGCAGCCAAGAGGCCCATGGTGACTCTGGACGAACTGCAGAGATCCACAGCTCAGGTGGGGGAATCTGTCCACAGGACAACTATTGGGCATGCACTGCACAAATCTGGCCTTTATGGAAGAGTGGCAAGAAGAAAGCCATTGTTAAAAGAAAACCATAAGAAGTCCCGTTTGCAGTTTGCCAGAAGCCATGTGGGGGACACAGCAAACGTGGAAGAAGGTGCTCTGGTCAGATGAGACCAAAATTGAACTTTTTGGCCTAAATGCAAAATGCTATGTGTGGCAGAAAACTAACACTGCACATCACTCTGAACACACGATCCCCACTGTCAAACATGGTGGTAGCAGCATCATGCTCTGGGCGTGCTTCTCTTCAGCAGGGACAGGGAGGATGGTCAGAGTTGATGGGAAGATGGATGGAGCCAAATACAGGGCAATCTTGGAAGAAAACCTGTTGGAATCTGCAAAAGACTTGAGACTGGGGCGGAGGTTCACCTTCCAGCAGGACAACAACCCTAAACATAAAGCCAGGGCTACAATGGAATGGTTTAAAACAAAACATATTCATGTGTTAGAATGGCCCAGTCAAAGTCCAGACCTAAATCCAATCGAGAATCTGTGGCAAGATCTGAAAACCGCCGTTCACAAATGCTCTCCATCTAATCTGACTGAGCTTGAGCTGTTTTGCAAAGAAGAATGGGCAAAAATTTCAGTCTCTAGATGTGCAAAGCTGGTAGAGACATACCCCAAAAGACTTGCAGCTGTAATTGCAGCTAAAGGCGGTTCCACAAAGTATTGACTCAGGGGGGCTGAATACTTTTGCACACTGCACTTTTCAGTTTTTTATTTGTAAAAAAAATTTAAAATCATGTATAATTTTCTTTGTACTTCACAATTGTGTGCCACTTTGTGTTGGTCTTTCACATAAATTCCAATAAAATGTATTTATGTTTGTGGCCGTAACATGACAAAATGTGGAAAAGTTCAAGGGGTATGAATACTTTTGCAAGCCACTGTAAGTAGAAAAATATGTATTTTTGATTTTGGGGTGAACTGTCCCTTGAACATTTGAATCGTTGGCTAGTGATAGACAAAATACTAGGCTTTGATATTATAAAGGTATTACAGTATACCAGAGTATTAGGAAATCCTGACAGTATGATTTTCAATACTGTCATAAATACAGACTAGGGCTGCAACTAACGATTATTTTCATAGTCCATTAATCAGTTGATTACTCTCTCCATTAAACAATTAAACAGTTGTTTGTTTTAAAATGTCAGAAAATGGTTAAAAATATCAATCGGTATATCCCAGAGCCTAAGATGACATCCTTAAATTACTCATTTTACTCACATTACCAAGATATTCAGTTTACTGTCAGAGAAGAGTAAAGAAACCAGGAAATATTCACATTTAAGAAGCTGAAATCAGAGAATTGACATTTTTTCCCTAAAAAGTACTAAAACCAATTAATTGAAAATATATAATATAGTATATCAAAATAAATGACAATTTATTGATTAATCATTGCAGCTCTAATACAGATGCTCCTCTTTCTATTAAACTGATAAGAGATGCTGTGTTTTAGCGCACAGCACACGCCACCAGGGGTCAGTCTCTGCGCTGCAGCACAGCTGTGCAGAGAAACATGGCATATGGGAGATAAAGTTTAAGGACTAACAAACAAAAAAGAAGGAAAATGCCTCTGCCCCTGTTTGGAAGTATTTTGGATTAGTCCTAATGATAAAGGTAAGCCAGCAAACACTGCAGACTACTGATTGGTCAGAGTAGCGTGGTGTTGTGAGTGTGTAACTTTTAGTGATGTTTGCTGAGTGGAGGAAAAGGTGAGCGGTGAAGTTGCCGGTCTAGCAGTAAACGTACAGCAATGATGCTGTAAATGTAGAATTTACTTGCGTTTGTCAGTGAATAAAGACAGCATCTGTTCAAGACTAAAGCAGGGCTCCTGTATGTGTGTGTGTTGTTTCCGAGCTGTGGGAATAGCGTCGTTATGATGATCAGCTCCACCTACGTTAAGGGATTACAACAGTACAGTGGAGGATAGAGTTGCAACGATTAATCGGTTATTAAATTAATCACCAACTATTTTGATAATCGATTAATCAGTTTGAGTAATTTTAAAAAAAAGCCAAAATTCTCTTATTTCAGCTTCTTAAATGTGAATATTTTCTTGTTTCTTTACTCCTTTCTGACAATAAACTGAATGTCTTTGGGTTCTGAACATTTGAGAATGTCATCTTGGGCTTTGGGAAACACTGACATTATTCATAATTTTCTGACATTTTAAAACAAACAACTATTAATTGATTAATTGAGAAAATAATTAACCAATTAATCGACTATAAAAAATAAGTTTGGAGAAGCAGCAGGAGTACCTGTGTAGGAAGCTAAGCAATGTACTGCTGTGAACAGGGTCAGCAGCAACATGTATTTTAGACATCTAAAAAAAAATGCAAAACCAATTTTCCTTGCAGAACACAGGAGTTGCTGGTCTATCACTGCCTAGATCTGTTAGTTTGTGTTATTGTGTGATTAGGCTGGATCCAAACCAATCCCTTAAATACTGAAGTCACACAATAACACAAACATCTTCTGTGTTCTGCAAGGTAAAATCACTGATTTTGCCAAATGAGTCTGGTGATTTGCAGGCAATGATATTTGGCTTACATACTGGTGGCTTCCTGTCGGTCGGTGATATTGATTTTTTTGAGGTGTCAAAAGTACGTTTTGCAACAGACTGTGTTCAAAGTAATATATTGTTTAGCTTCCCACACCAGTACTCCTGCTGCTTCTCCAAACTGAGGTGTGCCAACCACCATTTTCTGTAGCTAATACACTGGACATAGATACAACCACCCTTCAAATAATCCAAACTGTCCCTTTAATGTTTAGTTAGCTAGTAGGACTGGGTGATAAACTACCATAATCATGACCATCATTATTTTGGTGTTGATATAACTATGTTTACTAACTTGAAGAGTCACATTTAAATGACCAGTGATGTTCGCGTTTAACTGCATGATAATCATATAGTGCCAGTTTCCTCAGACACAGATTAAGCCTAGTGCTGGACTAAACTGACTTTTCTTGAAGATTATACATTTAAAATAGAGTTTAATCCAGAACTAAGCTAAATCTGTGTCAAGAAAACCATAAAATAAAGTGTGATGAAAGTGATTGGTGTGCATGCTTCAGCCAAGTCATGCTTGAAATTTTTCCAATCCGGCCATTGTATTTATAATTCTACTACTTATGTTTCCAGTGGTTGCCATTGACATCTCAGTCATGTAAGCCTGAGCTTACCAGTGCAACTATGACTTACAATATATTTCATCCTGGGGAAAGCAAGATTCAACAGTGTCCAATCTAATAAACAGCAACACAACAATATGTTCTATACACAGCATTTCAAACGTGTTGCTTACCTTTGTATGAATTCCAGGTAAGTGACATGTCCTTTGGGTATTTTATGTTTAAGACATAAAACAAGGAGAAAGTGTAGCTCAGGGCCAAAATAGGGGAGATGATGTGGTCATTAACAACTTCCTGATCAACAGCAATCTTGAATCGCTTATCACCTTAAACATATAAGATATTGCCCAAAAAAAAAAGAAAATATTGCATGTCAACTTCAGAAAAACCACTCCAAATATAGTCGTTCTTCCTGTGGAGTTCGTGTTCGTTTATTGCAAGAAATCCAGGAAGCTATCTATTTCCAATTAAAGAATTTAATTAACATTGGCAGAATAGAATTTCATGTACATGGATCTTTCTTTGATCAGAAACCACAGTCTACGAGCAGGTAGCTGCAAGTAGTTAGCTGTAGCCACTTCCTAAAGAAAGAGTGCCTAACTTAACGTTACACAGTGTTTTAAATGAAAATGTGCAAATATCTAATTGGTCTATAGTGATGGGGAGGAGCTGCGGTTTAGACTTAGCTCTCCCTTCATTGGTCCACGGCCTGGACCGAGTTTCTTGACACTCGTTTCTTCCAATCCAGAGTGACAGCGCCCTGAAATGTAAAACAGCTAGACGCCTTGTACCTTTCACCTAAATTTGATATTCTGGCCAAAAAAGTTGACATTTGGTTTGATAAAAAGCTAAGGAAGTGAGACTTGAGTGTAGGTGTCTAAGGTCTGTCTCTGTGGTGGTGGTTTCGGTAAAATCAGAGACCAGACATAAATCAGGAAGGGAGAGTCACACTTCTTATAAAAATGCCATCAAAATGAGACAACTGCATCATGAATGTGCAGCCAACAAATCTTAAACATCTGTATGATGCTATCATGTCAACATGTAACTTAAATGTTGCAAGATTTAAATGCTTATGAATCAAATTGAGAAGTTCAATACTTGTATTGCCAATCGGTGAAAAAGAACATAATTTAGGCCATAAAATATATAATCCTGACAAATCCCTCCTTTTACACCTTTTAAGGTGTAAACAATAATACCTGGGTAAATTCAATTAAGATGGATAATAGATCAATGTTTGAGTTTTTCTTCTTTTTTTTTTTCTTTTTTTAAATGCTGAATAAATGAGTAATGCTATAAGCTGGATAAGTGAGTATATGTTTAATGTCTCAACTGGATAACTGAAAAATTATTAATGCTTCAAAGCTGAATATATAAATGATTGATTAATGTTACAAAACTGAATAATTGAATAAATGATCAATGTTTCAATGCTGAATAACTGGAAAATGATTAATGTATCAAAACTGAAAAATGGAATAAATGGTTAATGCATCAAAACTGAAAAACAAATGATTAATATACCTAAAGGTAAAACTGGATTAAATGATTCATGTATCAAAAGTAAAAAATGGAATAAAAATGGTTGATATATCAAAAGTAAAAAATGAATCAAATGATTAATATATCAAAACTAAAAAATAGATTCAATGATTAATATAACAAAGGTAAAAATGTATAAAATGATTGGTGCAACAAAGGTAAAAAATAAAACAAAAATAGAAATTGATTAAAAATGATTGATATAACAAAAGTAAAAAATTGATTAAATGCTTAAACGATTAATGATTGCAGTAATGCTTTTTTTTTTTTTCCTCGGTTTTTTCGGTCTCCCTCCCTTCACACCCTTTAGGGTGTGAACAATCAAAATGGAAATCAAGGTGTATTAAATGAGAACAGAATAAAATAAAAAATAAAAATAGAGGAAATCACATGTTTAAATTTCAAGCAATACCTGAAAGAGATTAGACTCACGTAACTGTGCAAGCAACTGATAACCCCAGTCCCGTTCCCCGGGAGTCCGGGATCAGTTCTCAGACATAAGTGTCTTCCTCACGTTCAAAAAGTGGTGGCCAGTTAGATTTAGCGTCGGCCCCCGGATTTGGATCTCCTGGACTCTCGAGAAACAAGACCGGCTCTGTCCCCTCATCTCCCTCCCCCTCAGACAGGTCTTCCTCGGCCTCTAACAGCAGGGGCATCTGGTAGGGTGGAGGGCTTGGCTTCTCCTTGGACAATGCAGTGACAATCAGACGGTTAATGAGCGTTCTGAGACAAGGGATGAGACAGCAACCACAACAGACCAGGATTCCCAAAAAACAACCGGCAGAGATTAATAAAGAAATGACAATCGCCTTCCATTTACCAAAACGCCGGTCAAACCAGCTTCCTACAGGATCTTCTATTCCTGAGTTTTCGGAAAGCTCTTGGGAAAGTGCAGTGAGACCTTCTAAGGCCTTGGAAATGCTACCATCAGGGGCTGTGTTGTTGGGAATGTAAGTGCAACAGAAATCACCAAACATGTGACAAACACCTCCCCTTTCTGCTAACAGCATGTCGAGGGCAATGCGGTTTTGCCAGGCTATCAGGGAAGTAGGAACAAGCTGTTCTGCAATGCCTTGGATTGCATCTCGGGTGTAGTTCACGAATCGCTGTTGGTTATAGTAAATATAATTAATCCAATCTACATTTTTATTAACAGTAATAAAAAGGAAGAGTGACTCAAAACCTGCAGCCACTGGATTTCTGGCTTTAAACTCGTCCGGGACACCTCGGGGTACGCCTATCTCATCAACGTAGATATGGGAGTCGAATGAACCACCAGGAAGGCTGCATTTGGAAATATGACGATGTGGGATATGAGAGCTGTGCTGGAGGAGATTGGCACTGATGGGCAGGATCTGAAAAGGCATACGAAGTTGAGTTAAAGCACAGCTTCCTTTCCACTGAACTGGAAGATATGATCGCAATTTTTTATCACCACATAGCCACCACAAGTCTGTCCTGGATGTGTTCTGTTGGAGAAAAGATGAAGTTGAATAAGTACCTGGTTTCTTAGCAACATCAATCGTAACAGCACAGTATGATTCAGGTAATTCGCCTACGTTTTGGCCTTTGCCTGTGCGAGTGAAACAAGTATAATTGCCTGAATAGACAACAATAGATGGTGGAATAGCTGGACTTTTAACATAAGGGAAGAGAAAAGACAAAGTTCTGCATTTTTCAGAGGTTGGTGTGGCCGTGGTGCTAAAAAGACTTATTACACATTGCAATCCTACACGGTCGTTGGTGTCATTGAGTCTGAAGGGGACAGTTCCTAACACAGGTCTAGCTTTAGCACATGCTACACAATCAGATCGATCAGTAGTGTAAGCTGTATATCGGACCCATTCCAACCACTCGTTTCTGTCATTGTAGCCGGTTTCCAGTGCCAGTTTGCTCTCATAGGTAACATTATGCAAATAAGTAACCATAGGGCCTCCAGGGGCGGGAGTAGGTGGTTTAGGCTCTAATGCTACGGATTTCTGAGTGACAAGTAACGACCAAGTTCTAAGGAGGTCCTTTCCTTTAACAGAAGCACCAATCATGTAAATACCTGAATCACTAACTTGAAGGTCTCTTACGGTTATCACAACGGGGTTACAACGAGTCTGCCTGTTGTCGCCCTTGTAAGGGCAACCAGCTCCGCGAATTATGGTAAAACGCTTGGTCTTTGAGTGTCCGGGTTGAGTCCATCCGTTGTCTGAGGACGCAAAAATGTTGGGCCACTTACAAGGGGGATCGCATAGGTATTTAGGTGCTTGAGAGTACCAGTCCTGCGTCTGCACAGTTCGTGTGTCACCTTGCGGAGTCAAAGCCTCTACAAAATCAAAAGTGAAGCTCGTAGTCTCGCCAGCAGTTATGACTATGTTAACACCCTGGGTCGAGACTGCTCTTTTCAGTCGGTCATGTTGAGTCGAGGTTAAGTCAAAGTTCCAGTCGTAGTAGTCCATGTCATAGTCTCCCCGGGTTTCTTGTCTTTTCAGAAGGTCATGTCGCCAGCCTATTTGCCAAGCCAGCAGAACTAGAGTCAACCCTCCGATACAAAGAAGTATTCATCTTAGTACGAGCAGCTTGGGTCGCCCCAGAGTCACCATAGTCATTTTTAAGCGTTGTACTCAAGCAGGAAATGTCAAAGTCTCTTACAAGCTATCTGAAGTACGTAGAATAATATAGAACTTAGCAAAACAACAATGAGAGTTTGCAAGGATATACTTTCGTAGGTAAGGTATACAAGTACTCTACGTCTGTACTCCTTGCTCCTCCTTAACAAGCGTTGACCACTTACTATCTCTCAAATGGGTGTGTGGTCGTTCATACAAGCGGATCTGTTCAGTTCTGTTTCAGGGTTGGGCCTAGCTTAAACACTGGAGCTCTCTTCTGTTTTCTCCATTTTAGTTTTGTGCCATAGCATATTTTTGCAATCTTTCTTTTCAGTGTTTGGTTTGCTCTCTCAACCAACCCCTGTGATGCTGGGTGATAGACTGAACCGAACCTGTGTGTGATGCCTAATGCTTTTTCTACTTCGGCTAACTGTTTGTTATTGAAGTGTGTGCCATTGTCAGACCTGATGCTGCGTGGAACTCCATATCTGGGGATGAGCTCGTTCTTTAGCCATTTAAACAACAGTCTGGGAGGATTCATTCTTGCAGGGAATTGCTTCAACTCATTTCGTGAACCTATCTACCATCACCAGTAGATATCTGTACCCTTTGATTCTGTTGTCTGCTCCCATGTCCGTGAAGTCGATCGTGATGTCTTGAAAGGGGGCTTCAGGAACTGGGAACCGACCCATGGGACACCTGTAGGTCTGTTTCGGGTTGTGTCCATTACAGGTGTCACAATCTGTGACATAGTTTTCCACTATTTCAGTCATATGTGGACGCCACCATAGAGCTTCAATGTTGGACTGAGTTCTTCTCCTTCCTTCATGGGCTGGTCCATGAGCTTGTTTGAGAAGCAGATTACACAGCTTAGCAGGGGCCACTATTCTTCCATCGTGCGCTCTCCATAGTCCATTCTCCGCTATAGTGGTTCCTTTTCTTTTCCATTCGCTTTGTTCATATGCTCCTGCATATTCTTGCATCTTCACAATGTCTTCTTCCGTCAGTTCTGGAAGTTGCGTGTCCGTTACCACCATTTGCTTTGGTGTGTAGCCTCCAGCTGCTTTGGCGGCTGCGTCTGCAGCATCGTTGCCTTCTGCCACAAGGGTATCCAGTTTATTCCAGTTTATCCAGCGCTTTGGTCAGAGCTATTATCTCAGCCAGCTGGGCTGAGGCAGGCTGGGGAATGACACCTTGGTCTCTGGTGGTATGTGTCTTGGTCCGTAGATCTTGCTCCACTACTGCATAGGATGCTACATTTCCGTGTTCTCCTTTGTAGCAACATCCGTCTGTGAACAGGGTGAGCTCTGGATCCTCCAGTGGTTCAGTCTCAAGATCAGTCCTGAGTTTTATATCTTTCTCTGCTATTTCTGCGCAGTTGTGTGGCTGTGATGGATCAGTGTCCAGTCCTCTTGCCATGTTGGCTCCGTCTGTGCCGTAGGCAATGTGTGGCTGGAGCAGTGTCTCCGAGATTTTGGTTTTCCGTGCCGTTGAAAAAGTGAATGCACTGGATGAGAGGAAGGCAACCACTCCATGGGCTGTGTTGATTTTGAGTTCATGGCACATCACAATGTGTCTGGTTTTGTTGATTGCTTTTGCTAGAGCTGCAAGATATCTTGTGCGGCCTGCTTGGCCAGCTTCCATATTGTCGAGTTTTGAGCTGTAGTACATCAGGACTCTTCTTTCTCCCTCCTTTTTCTGAAAAAGCACAGCATTCACAATGCCAGCTTTTTCTGAAACATCCAGGTAGAATGGCTTCGTGTAGTCGGGGGAAGCCAGAGCTGCGGCTTGGGCTAGTGCTTGTTTTGTGAGCGTGAAGGCTTCTTCGGCTGCAGTGGTCCAGTGGAGTTGTGCAGTCAAGTTTCTGTTACCACCTATCCAAGTACTAACCAGGCCCGACCCTGCTTGGCTTCCGAGATCAGGCGAGATCGGGCGTGCTCAGGGTGGTGTGGCCGTACAACATTACTAACTCCACTCTGGCACCTTCACGTTTTCACCCCGATCTGGCACAACCCGGACTTCATCAGCAATAAACAACCACTATACTTCAGCACTTGGGTAGATAAAGGGATTACTCACCTCAAACATATCTTCAACAATAACATCCTGGTTCCATTTCCCCTCCTGGTCCAGAAGTTCGGCATCAGGAGCCATCAATTTTTACAATATCTACAAGTTTCATCATCCATCCAATCAACAATGAAAAACAAGAATATAAACTTAGACCTCCCCCCTTCAGCCTCTACATTCATTAACATCTCGTCCTCCAAAAAACTTTTATCTAAAATATACAAATTATTATCACAGGCCGATACATCACCCTCCATACCTTCAGAAAAATGGGAAACTGATCTCTCCATTGCTCCTGATGCCGACTTCTGGCACCAAATCTGCCAGAATATATTCTTCATGACAACAAATGCCAATTTACAACTCATACAATACAAAATCCTCCATAGAACTCATCTGACTGAACTCAAAATGCAAAAAATGGGCTTCTCATCATCTGGAAACTGTTCACACTGCTCACTAAACTGCACAGATACCTACATTCACGCAACCTGGCACTGCACACCTGTTCACCACTTCTGGAGAAACATTACAGAAACATTATCCCAGATCATGGGCTGCCACATCCCACTTTCCCCTTCCCTCTGTTTATTAGGAGACCTATCCACATTAAAACTTGACAAAACACACACCCATCCACTTCTAGTGGCGCTGACTGTCGCCAAGAAAACTATCCTCATGAACTGGAAGTCTCGGAACTCCATACACATCATACACTGGAAAAACCTGCTCACAGACTACATCTCCTTAGAAAATACAAACTCCTCTGACAATAATCATAACCCTACCTGGCTATCATTCATCACTTTTCTACAATCATAATCTGCCACAAACCAGCCACATCAACCACCTCAGTCCCTTGATAACTTAATAACTACCTATTATTTTTATCTTTCTTCTCTTGCCTGAGAACCAATAGCCACTGGACACACATATATATATACATACACATATATACATATATAACATACTACATGGCTACTAAATAACAAATAAATGATGTAATTTCTTTGTTTATTTATTTATTTGGTGCAATTTTTTTTTTTTTTTTTTTCCATCTATTCATTTATTTATCTATTTTTACCATACACACCCCATACTCTGACAAACAAAACACATGTATATATATATAGGTAGAGTTGCAATAAATTTCCCTTATTGTTTATTTATTTATTTATTTGTTTTGTTTTATTTTTTCATGGCACTCTGTACATACACTGCAAATTGTTTACTTCTATTATTATTATTATTATTATTAATATTACTATTGTGGTTATTATTATTATTATTATTATATTTATTTATTTATTTAATTTTTTATTTAATTTTTTATTTAATCTCTTTTTTTTTTTTTTTTTTTTTTTGGGGGGGGGGGGGGTCAATTGATTCAACCAATAGTTATTACTATAACTATTATAATTAACATTCTTGTCATTGTCATTTTCTATTATTATTTATACTTATTTATTTACTTATTAATATACTTATATATTTATACTTACTACTTACCACTCGGGTCCCTGCTGGGCCACGCTTGTTGGGCCACGGCCTGTGATCTCTTTGCCCCTCCCGGCCTTCCCACTCCCCCCAATTCTCCGCCCTGGACTGTTTTCAGGTGGCACATCACCCTTTTTTAATGCACATCACACTAGTTTAGGAAGAGGAGAGGGGACACAACCAAATCAGATTACAATTCATGACAACCCCTCTCCTCGTTTTTAATGCACCACACACACCTCTTAAAAAACTACCTCATATAAATTTAACAAAAAAAAAAATAAATAAATAATAATAATAATAATAATAATAATAATAAAAATAATAATAATAATAAATGAATAAATAAATAAATAAATAAATATAGATAAATAATAATAATAAAGACTATATATACACCTAGACATAGGGTAAGGTGTTGTGCCGCATGCAGTCCGGGGCACGCGAGAGTGGAGGGGGGAATCCGGGGGTGTTGGGGGCTGCAGGCTGGTCCCGTGTGGGTGGGTAGGGACCTGAGGCATTCCATAAATTTAAAGACCTCCCCTCCTCCTTCACCCTCCCTCCATATTATTATTATTGTTACTCATCATCTTTTATTAATATCGAATTTCATTATTATTGTTATTATTCTTACTATTATTATTGCAAAAATTATAAGTTGGCATTGTGGTATTTCTGTTTTGCTCTTTTCTTGCTTCTATTTTCTTTTAATTTTCTTATTTATTTGTTTATTTATTTATGGCTTGGTTCCTTCTATCTACTCATTTCTATTATTATTATTAACCCATTAGCCTGTCCGACAATTATATTATAATATTTATTATTATTATTATTATTATATATATTACATGTATATAATACCGTTTCTCTTACTCTCAAATCACACACACACACACACACACACACACACACAAAACCATAAATGTTGTTGTTTGTTTGGATTGTCTGTCCTGTATTTTCACTGTAATGTCTTATTGCACAATTAAAAAAAAAAAAAAAAAAAAAGTGCTGGTGTGGAGCCGGTTTGACAGGATTTAGATATAAATAAATGATTTCATTTAAAAAAAAATAAAAATAAATAAATAAATAAATAAATAAAGTAAATAAAATAAAGTTTCTGTTACCAACTTCAGCAATGATGTCTCTCAGAGGTTGGATGAGTTCAACGTAGCCTGCATGAGGTGGGTGCTGGTTGCTGGCTGTGAAGATTGGCGTTGAGTTCTCCTAGCCCTTTGGTTGGCTCCAGGAGCTGGTGTTATGGTTCCTGAGAATTGTCCTGTCAGCATTCCGCTAAATGGTTTGTTCTGTCGGCATTCCTGAGTCCTCTCCACAGGGCAGTCAGGCTCCGGTGGTTGTTCCCAATTGTCAGCATATTCCTCTTCGTCTGTCATTTCTTCTTCAAAATTTTCATGGACAGGAGATTGCCAGAGTGCACCCAGTTGGTCCTCCAGGAGCGGGATACCCTGTGGCAGCAGCTTAGGTGAATCATGTGCTGGAATAGAATCTTCGAGAGTCTGGTCAATGGCGGTGAATGCAGGATTCAGTGGCTGAGGTACAACGTCAGTCCTTTGTTCACTTGCTGATCCGAACTGCGGGGAGCACGAGAGGGAGGACCTAAAATGTTCAGTTTCCTCCTCTCCGTCCGTCTCTTCTCCAACTGAGGCTGCTTGGTGTTGTTGAATGTTTGCTCTGGTCTGGTTGTGTGACAGTTCCCAGGCCAGGCGATCCATTTTGGAGGCAAGATCATCCAACCTGGATGCAGTTTGTTTGTTAATCTGTGTCATTTCGACTTTAAAGTCCTCATCTCCTTGCACATCCACATCCAATGTTCCTCCTTTAACCTCCATCAAAGGGGCCTGGATGGCTGCCTGCTCTTGTGACTTCACATTGTTCGGTGAGTTTGGTGGCTGTTGTGAATATGGGGGATATGGGGGTGGATCAGGCAGTGCTGGGTACATTCCAGTCGAATAGGTGGCCAATGCTTGAGGTGGTGGTGGAGGTGATGGCGGCGGCGGCAGTGGTGCCGAAGGGGACTTGGCTTCTGCACTTCTTCTTTTTAGCATCGGTTATCAAGGCACACATGATTCTGGTGTTTATTCGGCAAGCTTGTTTCTTTCTCATTTTACTGTGAACAGACCCCCATGATTTCCTTCCTGTAGTCTCCCACTCCGAGGTGGCCATCTTGGATGCACCCTCTGCATTTGTGACAATGCAGGACACAGCGACATTGGTTGGGAATGGAGCTTGAGGATCTCTGGTGATGAGACCCTGCTTTTCCCACATTTCCCACATCATCAATGCTTCCTTCCTGGCTTGAGTCCTGTCCTTTCCTTCAACCTTCTTCTCCATTTGCCAGATTACCCATTCTTTCAGGTCTCCCATTGTTTGGATGTCTTCCATGGTGTCCGAGCCTCCTTGAGTCCTTTCCTCCTGGTTCGTGGTTGTAATCCTTCCTCCGGTACAGTCCTCCTTAACTCCTGAGTTTTCCGTCCTCCTAGGTTCCAAGCTGTTGGGGTTGAATCCTGAGTTTGAATCCAAGGCTATATGCTTATCACAGGTGTAACCTATGCAGTCAGAACCCCGTTTTAGTTTTTTGTTTTGTCAAAATCTTCACCAGGTTTGAGACAACCCTCCTAATGCCAAACTGAGGGTCCCCTTTGTAGCCTGGACTGGCTCTGACTGTTATTTCAATATTGGACCTGTATTAGCATAAGCTCCTCTTCTGGGTGTTGAGCTGTATCTGCAGATTCCTCTTGAATGGAGTATTCTCCGTCAATGAGCAGGTCTGTTGGATTGGGAGGAGGACCTCCAGCTGGTTGTCTGTAAAGTTCTCATGGCACATGATAGAGCTGTTGCCAGTCAAGCTGGTGGTAGTGACAATGAGAGACCTGGCATTTGCTGTTGAATTACCAAAGACGTGACGTATCAGATGGAGTAAGAGGTTTGACCATGTTGGACTGTATCCATTGCACGCGTGGTTGACCCGCCTTGGCCTCAGTGGCTAGCAGCGTCTACCCGTATCTTATCCTCTCGCTTGACTGCCCTGTTTGCTGGTGTACTCTTCTAGCTGTCTCACTTCGTCCCAATAAAGACACAAATGGCCAAAAAAAATAACTTAAAAAAAAAAAAAAAAGAAATTATCCAAAGGACAACACTGATTATTACTGTGCATACAGGTGCATCTTGCAGTCGGCGATAAGAATTAGGATGAGCTGCACCTAAATAACGTACTATACTAACTGCTGTTAGCAGCAAAGAGCTGGTGTAAATGGTTGAAAAGAAAACGAAGGTGGTAATAGGACATAAAATGTTAGGTAACGTCCATCTCATGCCTGACAGTGCCTCATGTGCTTTCAAAGGAAGAATGGTCACAAAGAGCAGATCAGAAATGGTCAGGTTGAGCAGCAGAATGTCAGTTGGAAGAGGTTTGGAACAGATCCTGGTAATGAAGGCGCAGAAAGCCAGAAGATTCGCTGGCCGCCCAATCACGAAGGTAATGATGTAAACACAAAGAATAACTTCAATGTACACTACTGTCATTATGATCCTTGTGGCAATTGTTCCTTACTATCATGAACTTATGGATACTAAATCTCCCTGACCTTAGCCTATCTAATATGTTCTATCCGAAATAGTAACCTTATATTAAAAGTAGTCAGAGTCTGTTTGTGTGTGTGTGCGTGTGTGTGTGTGTGTGTTCATAAATCACTACTACAACTAAGTATTCGAAACTTATATCACATTTTAGAAACAAAGTCAAAATACTAAAATTTAATTCGTAATGCTAAGAATTAAGTCTGAAATGTAAAGGAAGTGTAGAATATTAAGCGTAATGTACAGAGTTTAAGAAGAAAATTGACACAGAAAATTGCATGTAATAACAAAATACCAAGAATTAAGCAGTAGTATCAAAAATTAAGTCTATATTTAGTAGTATCATGAACTAAAGTAAAGCAGTGAGAGTTTAATCAAATTGTCACAAACTGAGTCAGGATGTCTAAATTTAGGTCAAAATGGGGAAGTAGAATTTGGTGCATGTGTGTGTGTGTTAAAAGTCTAGCTGAAAAAAAAACAACTAAGATTTAAGGTTGGCTGTCTTCCCCAGGCGCACTCACTTCAAACAGTCAAAAGATCCACAAAACCACCTAAACAATCAAAGCACACAAAATCGTTAAGGCAATCAAAATAAACATTAAATCATCTAAGCAGTCAAGAATGCACGAAATTATCAAAACAGTCCCTTCAATCTTTCCCAGTGGCCAGTCGCCACTGGTACTCCCCTCAACAGCCAGTCAGTTAGTAGGGAATTCACCCTAGTAACCGACCCTTATGGAAATGGCTCACAGCCAGGCAACTGCCTCTTCAGTGGCGTAGGTCAGCTGGCGGAGAACTAACCTACCCCACTGAGTCACCGTTAACGAGCCACCCCAGAGACACTGCTGATATCTAGACAGTTCCCAAAATACACATCAGAAATGCATTATACTGGACAAAATGGACCTCACTCCCTTACTGTTATTCTGGTGATCCTAGAGTGAGACTGCGAAATATAATGCAGCATATTTAAACCTTACCCATTATTGGTTCCTTCAGTGTTTTGCTAATACGCATATTAACTACACACTTATTAAATCATTATTATTATTACCATTTTTTACTACCATTATATTATTAATAATACTTCTACTTTTATTACTATCATTAATGCAACGTTATTCTAGTTAATTTACCTCAATGTGAAAGTTAGGATTTTAATAGTAAAGGTAAATTATTATTATGCCTCTCAGCAAATGTGCACACGCAGATTTTAAATTGCGAGTCAACTTTACTTAACCAACCCAGCCGAGAGATGGTGCTATTATTATTATTGCTCTATAATGGTTCTTAGTTAAGACAGTCGACAGGGGTGCTATTATTCTTTGACAGCCTATGATTTCAGTTAGGCCTAAATGCCTCTAGAGTAAGCTATTTAATTTCTACTCAACTAGACAACGCCCACTGAGTGGCTTCCATAGTCCAATCCCTAAATTGGTTTCAGCTATTTTTATTAGAAGCAAAGAACAAAACAAGTGTACAGGCCAGACAAGACTTATGCCTCATTTTTGTTTTACAGTGCCCCATAGGAGCCAACAAAAGTAACTAAAAACAAACAGTCAATCAGTAAGTTATATGAATGGAAGAGTGTGAGATGAAACAAACTAATTAACTGAAAAAGCCAAGTGAAATTAAGAATAAACAACAAGAGAATAAATGAGTGAATAAATAAACAAATGTCAATCAGTTGTAATTCAAAGTGATCTTGCTGCCTTAGAACCAGAATACCAACACAAAAAATCCCAAAACCCTCCCAACACCCCCTTCTCTGATCCCTGACTGCTAAATTAAATATCCCCAAGATAGGAGAGTAAAGGCTGCCAAATTTGTTCAAAGTCATTCATATTGCCAGTGATGGCATATCTTATTTTTTCAAGGTGAAGTGTATTTGTAAGCTCTGTGAGCCACATCTTTATAGGAATGTCTTTACCCTTCCAAAGCTGCAGGATAAGTTTTCTTTGCAATGATTAGTGCATACGATATAAAGCTTTTTTGAGCACGTTGTAGGCCCTTTGTTTCTTTGGAAGTCCCAAAAATAATTACTGTGGGACTTGGGTCAATCTTAACTTTTAGAACATTAGACAGATAAGTAAAAATGTCACACCAAAAACCCTGAAGCTTTGGACAAAGTACAAAGCTATGTAACAAACTGCCACTTTGTGTACCATGCATTTTTCACAAAGGGGTGAGCAATCTGGATAAATTTTATGAATTTTCTCTCTTGAGTAATGTAGCCTGTGTACAATTTTGTATTGAATCAGGCAGTGACGAGCATTTATAGAAACTGTATTTATATTGTGTAAAGCCTTCTGCCAGATGTCATCAGACAACGGGGTCCCAAGTTCCTTTTCCCACTCTTCTTTAATTGAAACCGTGGAAGGGTACTCATCTCCTGTAGTGAACTATAGAATAGTGAAATTCTTTGTTCAGGCCCCGAACAATCACTTAAGCATTTGTCTAAAGTATCAGGCTTGGCCCTTTCAAATTGTGGCAGAAGTGAACGAACATAATTTCGTAGATGGAGATATCTAAAAAAAATGACTGTTTGGCAATCCAAATTTGTCATGTAACTGTTGAAACGACATGAAGGTATCATTTGAATACAGGTCTTTCAATTTACAGATTCCCAATTCTCTCCACAAATTGAAAGCCCCGTCAACACAGGATGGAAGAAAAGAGGGATTAGATGAAATTGGTATACAGAGTGACAGTGTTTTAAGATTAAATTGTTTAATTATTTGTTTCCAAATTCGTACAGTGCTATGGATCACTGGGTTATGATTATAGTGAACCCTTGTCAAAGGGGTAGGTGAGAGTAATGCTGCACCAATAGAATAAGGGTAGCAGTCCTCCTGCTCCATTTGTAGTCCTTTAGGGAGGACCGCTGAATCATCCAGCAAGAGAGAGATTATTCTTAAATTTGTTGCCCAATAATAATACATAAAGTTAGGTAGCGTCAAGCCTCCAAGAGATCCATGTTTACAGAGATGTTCTTTTTTTATTCTGTGTGATTTGTAATTCCAAATAAATGGCATAATAATGACATCCAACTTTTTGAAAAAGGATTTGGGCAGAAAAACAGGTATATTTTGAAGCAGGTACAAATATTGCGGGAAAAAAAAACATCTTTACTGAGTTAACCCTTCCTATCAATGAAATAGGAATGTTCCTCCAAAACTGAATGTTGTTTTTAAGCTTCTCTAAAAGAGGAAGAAAATTTTCTTTCACAAGACCACTATATTTTTTTGTTATTACAGTGCCCAAGTAAGTGATCTTTTCGGAAGTCACTTTAAATGGGAGAGATGCAAGCCACTCATAACTTTCTAATTTAATGGGTAATAATTCACTTTTCCCCCAGTTGATCCTGTAACCTGCAAACGTTCCAAACTTATCAATAACCGAAAGAATTGCTGGGACAGAGGTTTGTGGTTGTGTTACATACAATAAAATGTCATCAGCATGAAGTGATATAGTATTAGTAATGTATGCTGTGTCATAGCCATGTATATCAGGGTGGGTGCGAATGGTCTCTGCCAGGCGTTCTAGAGCAAGAGCAAACAGTAATGGGCTGAGAACACATCCCTGTCTGGTTCCTCTGCAAAGCTTAAACTGGGAAGATAGTGTTTGATTCGTAAGTATTCTGGCAGTGGGGTTCTTATACAATAATTTTATCCACAAAATAAAATCTTGTCCCAATTGAAACTTTTCTAAAACCGCAAAGAGATATGGCCATTCGACTTGGTCGAATGCCTTTTCGGCATCTAAGCTAAGTATTATTAAATCCTGTTGTATCTTAGAGGAGTAGATGACATTGAATAAATGCCCAAGATTGTTGAAAGAGCTTCTATCTGGTACGAAGCCCGTCTGATCTGAATGTACAAGTTTACTCATCACTGTACTGAGTCGTTTCGCTAGTATTTTTGCCAGGATTTTTTGGTCTGAGTTTAATAAAGAAATAGGTCTGTAAGAGGCCACTTCCTCCAGGTCTTTACCTTTTTTAGGAAGCACAGTAATAACTGCTTCATTTAATGTAGGTGGTAAAGACTCCTCGTCATATGCATGGTTATATAATTTAAATAAATAGGGAACAAGTTTGACCTTAAGTTGTTTATAAAACTCATTCCCTAACCCGTCTGGGCCTGGACTTTTACCATTTTTTAATAAGCCAATAGATTTATCAATTTCTTCACTTGTAATTTTGGCATTAAGGGTCTTACGATCCACCTGGTCAAGCACAGGCAGGTCACATTTGTCTAGAAATTCCTGCATGTCCTTGGGCCCAGCAATGGAATGAGAAGTATAAAGAGATTCGTAAAACTGCCTAAAACTGTCATTAATGTCTTTATGTGAGGTGAGGAGATTCCCACTTGCAGATCTAATTTTATGGATTGTTCTGTCGTTCTCTAACTTCTTTAACTGTTTTGCTAATAGTTTTTGTGGTTTGTCCCCAAATTCGAAGTATTTTTGTCTTACATAGGTGAATGCTCTATTGATGTTGCTGGATAATATCTGATTGAGCTTGTATTTTAATGCACATATTGTACTGTATTTATCTCCATCTCCACCATGGCTCCTCTTCAACAACATCTGGGCATCTCCATCATGGCTCCTCCTCCTCCTCCTCCCCCCTCCTTCTCCACAAGTGTGTTCCTCCACCATGCCTCCTCTTCAACAACATCCGGGCATCTCCATCATGGCTCCTCCTCCTCCTCCACCACAAGTGTGTTCCTCCACCATGGCTCCTCTTCAGCAACATCTGGGCATCTCCACCATGGCTCCTCCTCCTCCTCCTCCTCCACAAGTGTGTTCCTCCACCATGCCTCCTCTTCAACAACATCTGGGCATCTCCATCATGGCTCCTCCTCCTCCTCCTCCTCCACAAGTGTGTTCCTCCACCATGGCTCCTCTTCAACAACATCTGGGCATCTCCATCATGACTCCGCCTCCACCTCCTCCTCCACATGGGTACATTTCCGCGACTGCAGCTACTCCTCTTCACACACCTGTTCCTCCACCCTTGTTTGTCACTGAGACAGGGGTGAGGTTGGAGCTCGGGAGACTTTGCTCTGGGAAGGCAGCTGGCCCAGATGGTGTGTGTCCAAGGCTGCTTAAAGACTGTGCTGCCCAACTGTGCCAACCTCTTCACAAAATCTTCAACCTGAGTCTACAGCTGGGGCGGGTGCCGGCTCTGTGGAAAACATCTTGTATTGTCCCGGTACCAAAAAGAAAATGTCCAGCTGAACTAAATGACTACAGACCGGTGGCCCTTACTTCACACATCATGAAAACCCTGGACCGGCTGATTCTACGTCTTCTGAGGCCTGAGGTCAAAGACAAATTTGATCCCCTGCAGTTTGCCTACAAAGAACACATTGGAGTGAATGATGCAGTACTCTACATGCTCCCACCGTTCCCTCTCTCATTTGGAAGAATCTGGCGCTTATGTAAGAATTATGTTTTTTTGACTTTTCAAGCGCATTTAATACCATCCAACCCAACATACTCAAAAACAAGCTCATAGAGATGGGAGTGGTTTCTTCCTTTGTCTCCTGGATCACGGATTACCTGACAGAAAGGCCACAGTTTGTCAGGTTGGGGAACTGTTTTTCTGGGACATTAATGAGCAGCACAGGGGCTCCACAAGGGACTGTCCTGGCTCCATTCCTGTTCACATTGTATACAGCAGACTTTAAATATAACTCTGAGTCCTGCCACATCCAGAAATACTCAGATGACACTGCTATTGTAGCTTGTATAAGGAATGGACAGGAATCTGAATATAGGGATTTGATAAAATCCTTCAGTGACTGGAGTCATAAAAACTGCCTCATACTAAACACCTCAAAGACAAAGGAAATGGATGGACTCTCTGGAGGAAGTTGTGGAGAGAGACACAATGAGGACGGTGGAGGCCATCCTAAACAACATGGATCATCCACTGCATAACACCTTGATGGACCAAAGAAATAATGGTGGTGGAAGGCTTCTCTCTCTTCGTTGTAGGACAGAGAGATACAGAAGATCTTTCATACCAACTGCCATCAGACTCTATAATTCTTATACAAATAGATGAGACTACAGACAAATGAATTTCCCCTTGGGGATCAATAAAGTATTTCGTATTCGTATTCGTATTCGTAAAGAGGGTACCCTTGCATTTTCAGCATCCAAATCATGTATCTGCTTTTCTAATTTTATCTGCTCTGCTTTATATTTTTTTATTCCGTGAGGCCTGAAATGATATTGCGCACCCCCTGATATAGGCTTTATATGTTTCCCACAATACAGCAGGCGTAGTTTCAGTATTGTCATTTGTGTCAAAGAATAATGAGGTCTGAGCATTTAGGTACTGTTGAAATTTTGGATTATTCAGTAACTGTGGGTCAAACCTCCAACTCCTTTGTGTTCTGGCGAGGTTGCACAGTGTGAAGGAGCAGGTGACAGGACAATGGTCGGAGATAATAATGTTGTGGTAAGTAACATTACGTATATAAGGCAGCATTCTTCCATCTACCAAAAAATAATCGATCCTAGAGTAAACGTTATGCACAGGAGAATGAAAATAGTACTCTCTTCCTGATGGGTTTAGGGTTCGCCATACATCACAGAGGTTCATATTTTCCATATATGTTTTAATAAAGCTGCTACCCTTATACAGTGTAATTTTCCTACTGAGTGACTTGTCTAAGTATGGGTCCAACACTAAGTTAAAGTTGCCTCCAATTATTAAATTGGCATTAATTGTATCAGGAATCAAGCTAAAAATCTTTCTAAAGAATTATGAATCATCGTAATTAGGCCCATAAATATTCAACAAAGTAATTGGAGTGGAATGCATCTCCCCAGTAACTAGTATGTATCTCCCATTTTTATCAGCTATAGTGGATGTTTGTCTAAAGGGCACACCTTTTTTAATTCGTATAGCCACCCCTCTGGCTTTAGCAGAAAGTTTATTATGAGCATCATTTTTCAAGTGGGTCTCTTGTAAAAAGATGACGTTCGCTTTGAGTGATTTTATATGCGATAGTACCTTGCCTCTTTTGACAGGCTCATTTACACCTTTAACATTCCATGTACAGAAGGTCAGGTCTACCTTCTTCTCATTCACGTTTGCATTGTCTTGCATTGACCTAATTTATGGCAATATAGTTCTAGTACTCCTCTGTATTTGTGCAGTCAGGGTATAAGGCCCACACCCCTCCCCCCTCCCCAAGTAAAACCCCCTCAAAACAAAAGCAAGCAGAACACCTGAACAGTGCATCCCAGCCCTATCAGTCACAACCAACAATAAGAACAGAAAAGCTATAGGGATGCCAACATATAACCTAAAGTTGCCTAAATACTTTATCTTGAACTTCCTTTTTACAAACGTAGTTCCATAGCTAATTATCACTCGTTTACATCAAAGTAAGACTCGCTGGTCCAGAAACAATGGGCAGATCTCAACATAAATAAAGCCTAGACAAAATGAAATTCAGCCCAGAATGTTCATGTTCGTGTTTACTATACCTTAGCCAGGTCTGAGCAGTCTGTATTGAACAAAATTGTCCCAAACTCGGGTCTAGGCGTCCATCGGCAAATATCTACAGCTGCCCTAAATTAACAGCATTGGTAATTACCAGAATCATTTTTTATGTCTGTAATGGTTAATACACCAGCATGCAGAAGCTCTTTAACCAAAATGATATTTTTTAACGCAAAAATATAATTACTGTTGTTATCCATGAATTTTCAAATTTACTGTTTTAACAAAAAAAAAAAGGAACAAATTGTAAAGCACATTATTATTTCTTGATTAAGATATCAAATTATTATTTATTATATAATGATTATATATTATATATTTACTTGCATTCCTGAATAGCTTTCTTATTTTGAAGTCCTCTTACAGTAGTGACATATTGAAGCAACTCCCGATGAAAGTGTCCGTCCATCTCCTCTAGTGAATATGAAATTTCCCCAGTAACAAAATCAACTGAACAAAAAAGACAAGGTCCCACTTCTCATTGTTCTCAAAACATATAAAGACATATTTGTCCTTAAATTCAATTGTTTGTAGTTTTTCTTCTTATATAGTTTCCAACATCCACCCAAAACATTCTGGTATACATACAGTGATAGAACAGATGACAAATAGATTCCTCTGCTAGTCCACAAAAGTCACAAGAATATTCAATCTCAATCTTAAATCTTTCTAGTGTTTTCTTTGCTGGATATATTCGATGCATATTTTTAAAAGAAACTTCTTTTACTTTATTATTAAGACAAAATTTATCCCAAACCAGCCAGGTTTTATTTCAATCAATTTCTCCATAAAGCAAGGTCCTGAAAAGTTTTGCTGGTGGCACAGTTACAGATTGCATAAGATTCCTGATATATTTATTTGAATATTTAGTCTTGGTAATATCCGCTTCACCAAGGAATATGCTGCTATTGAATAGATCGATCACAGAGACCTCAAGTGTTGAACTTTTAAGAAGCTGCAGCATACCCTTCAGTAAAGCATCAAACACCACTGCATACTCTGTTGGCGTAACTGGGAATCTAAATTTAGAGATGGATTCATTATATGTCAGTAACTGTCCACCAGCATTAACAAGTTGTTTGACTAATACAGTACCATTGTTGACCCAATTTTTGTAATACAAAGATTTATTATTGTATTGAATATTCCTGTTATTCCAGATGTAATAATTAGTTGGGGGAAAATTATGTTATGTTAATTTCCAAGCCAGCAGAGCCTGTTTATCTTAAATTAAATCTTTGCTCACTTAACAGGTAACTTATCAATTTTGTAATCACATTTGAGTACGAATTCAAATCCACCCATCAAGTTAAATACATGTTTAGGGAAAGTATTCCAAATGTCTCTTTCTCTAATCAAATTAGTTAACCATTTCACTTTGAAAGTATTATTTAATGTTTCAAAACCACCATTTCTTTTTATATTACATATATCTTTTTTTAAGTAGTGACATCTGTTTCTCCAAATGAAATTAAATCATATTTTATCTAATTTTCTCTATATTACACATATTGTATAAGACACGTAGACAATCAGGATATCCCTTCAGCTTTAGACAATAAAATTCTACCATTCAATGAAAGATTCCTCATCAACCACATATTGAATTTCTTGGATATTTGTTCAATTATAGGACTGAAGTTCAAATTACTACGAAGTGTTTCATTCTTATCAATAACAACACCTAAGTATGTAACTGTATTCTTCACAGGGATACCATTTAGTATCACTACCATTTAGTAGGTCACACTCCTTTAATGGTAATAGAGCAGATTTCAAGTTCATTTTTAGAGCTGACGCAGCAGAGAATTCCTCAATACATCTAATTGTTTTGATCACCTCGTATCTATTGGAGAGAAAATTTGTTGTATCATTCCCTAGTTGGGATAGTTTTAAATCCTCTATTTAAGGTTTTTATACCTTGGAAAGGACTGTTTTTAATATGTGAAGCCATAATTTGTGTGACAAGAAGAAATAAGAAGGGGCTAAGTGGGCAGCCTTGTCTTATCCCACGACAAATATCAAACCTAGGAGTCATACCCTGTGCTAGTTTAATTGAGCTGTTGCAACCTTTATATAAAGTTCTGACTGCTTTTAAAAATTGATTTCCAAATTCAAAACACTTGATAACTCGAATCATAAATTGGTGACTTATTGTATCAAATGCTTTAGAAAAATCCACAAATAAAATAAAACTGTTGTCCAATATATACTCATCATAGTCGATCATGTCCAATATTAGTCTTATGTTATTACATATGTTTCTTCCTGTTATAAATCCAGATTGCTCTTCATCAATAATGTCATCCAATCCTAATTTTAATCTTTTAGCAAAGACGAATGCAAATATCTTAGCGTCATATTAACAGACTAATTGGCCTCCAATTCTCGATACTTAGTTTGTCTTTCTTTGGTTTAGGGATCAATTTAATGAGACCTTGTTGAAGGGTTGGTGGCAATTATTCTTTAATTATAGCCTCTTCGAACATTGCAATTAAAAATGGGGCCAAGTCCTTCATGAAGACTGTGTAAAATTCACTGATTAAAACATTGAGAAACTCAGCCCTGTGCCTTTAGTGACGCTTTCCCTCATTGCCCACCACACTGACAGAAGCGCTCAATTAAGAGTATACCACCTCAGTGGCACAAGGGAGCAAAACGTCTTGTTATCATATGTGCTGTGTCTGCGTTTTTGTTTTTTGTTTTTACTGGTTAAAATGTATATGATATATTGTTTATTTGATTGTTTATTTGATGTAATTTCATTAGAACTGAGTTGTTGCCTATTTCTGCCACAAGAGGGAGTATGCCTTTAATTGAGTGCTTTTTGTTTTTAGGTTTGAACCAAAAAAGACAAATGGGGAAGAAGCTGATTTTTTTTTTTTTTTTTTTATTTTTTTCTTCTGACAGAAATAAAAATAAGAGAGAAATCCAATTAGTAATACTAAGAAAAGGATCAATTTGGTGTTATTTTATCTTCACTTGTTGACTTGAAAACTGAAGGAAGGTAGAAGGCTGACAAGGAAGTTAAATTAGCTCTATCAAAATAAGAGCCAGGAGAAAAGAACTCAGGCATAGCACATGTGAAGACATGAGTGTTGCCCATATATGCCACAAGAGGAAATATATCCTTAAAAATGTGCCCTTTTTGTTTCTTTTAGCTTTAAAACCAAAATCTAAAGTTGGTCATTTTCAAAACTAAAATAGCTGTGAGATTACATTCACGTTAAATAATCTATGAACTTTCAGAGCCATATATAAACTTTCTTCCTGCCAGTCCTATATGCGTAACCCATCTGTCACCCATTAATGGTGGACAACTAACCAACAACTGGCCAAATCTTCTGTGATTGGTTGTTCTAAAAAAAAACACCTCTTTTGTCATTTGCTATGGTTGTATTGTGATTGGCTGTTGTGACCCCCCACTCCCCTGTGCCTGTATTTGCTCTTGTAACATCCACTAAAATCCACTTGTGCTGTAATTGGTTGTTGTACACTAAAACACCCCTGTATTGTCACTGGCTCTTGACTCCCCCATGTGGCTGTGATGTGGCTGTTGGAAAACCCCCTGCATTGTGATTGCTTGTTTGGAAAATCCCCCTGTATTGTGATTGGCTGTCGCAAAACACATCTGTGCTGTGATTGACTGCTTTAAAATCTCCCAAAGTTTGTAATTTCCAAAGTTTGCCAAAATCATTAAAGGGATCGTTCACCCAAAAATTAAAATTCAGTCATTATTTACTCACCCTCATGCCAATTGAAGGTCGGGTTTTGTTTTTTAGCCCACAAAACAGTGGTGAAGTTTCACAGGAAAACAGCGTTGCAGAATCTCCCATACAGTGGAAGTGAATGGTGACCAGTTTTCAAATGTGAAAAAATTATAACATAATATAAAAATAAAATGCCTCCATACTACTTATCTGGTGTAATCCAAGTCTTCTAAAGCCCCAACATGCCAAGTTGATGAAAATAATTTTTTTACACCATGTTTTTAGCCTGAATCTTCACTGTAGATCCTGAGCTTGGACCCACGTTTACGTGCACATGCACACTGATCTGGTGTGTGTGGTGTGACAGTGTGCAAATGGCAAGTTGGGCCGTTACGAGACATAGATTACACCAGACAAGCAGTATGGAGGTTTTTTAAGGTTTCTTTCTAGTTGTTTTGTCCTTTTTAAAACTAGTCACTATTCACTTCCATTGATTGAGATTCTGCAACTCCGTTTTCCTGTGAAACTCCAGCAGTGTTTCGCGGACTAACAAAATGAACCTGACCCTGAGTGGCATGAAGCTGAGTCGATAATGACTGAATTTTCATTTTTGGGTGAACTATTCCTTTAAAAACTCAATGGAAATGGAAAACTCAATGGAAGTTAAACATTTTATTTTATGCTCTCTGCTGCAACTTATAACATGACTTTGCAGTCATGCAGTCTTAATGCTGTTCAATGTTTGACCTTACATTCAACAGAGATAGAAGAATGTTTTTTGTATCTCATCTCATGGACACTGAGAACTAGTTCTAAAATGGAACCGGTTCCAAAATTGTGATTCTTACAGAATCATTAAGAAATTAAACTTCTTATATTCTGCTTATAAATACAGTTTAAAGGCAATGCTACCAAATAATAAGGAGATGTATGTAAACTTGTGACTTTGAAGAAAGTAAAATCTCTAGAAAATTCTCTCTCTCACTATTCTGGCATTTAGCAAATAGAAATAATTTTGGTAATCCTAACTGACCTAAAACAGGAAAAGTTTAGTCTGATTTAAGGTCAGACAGTGAGAAAAAAAAAGGCTTTTTTATACAGCGTACGTAAACTTCTGGTTTCAAACTGTATATATTCTCATGGAGCAGTGTAGAGGAACATAAACATTAGTGTGATCTCATAAACAACATGGCATTAGTGACACTGGCCAGTGCATGCCATGACAAGCCTCGAAAATTCTAGAGCCTGACTGAAATGTGATTTTTGGTGACCATACCGATATTAGGAGAAATAAGATTCTGATATTGATATACTGGCAGATATACACACATTTGTTTGCAATAAGAGTAGTCCACTGAAACAGTAAAATTCACTCAAAATTTAATAATTATAAATTATTGCAAGAATTTTTTTTCTGCATTGTGTTAAAACCAGAAATGTTTAATATTGGCCAACTGATATGTTGTCTGGTTTCTGGAAAATTCAAACTGAACTAAATGATTTTCTTTTTTAGTAAACGGTACACATTTGATGTTGATGATGCCTGCAGCCGATTGATATATTGGTTGGTTGATATTATTGGGTTATATTGGCCTCTCCACAGATATATATTATATATGTCTTTGGAAGTGCTTGATAATCAAGGGACCATTGCAAATGTGTGTGTATAACTGCCGATATATCAATATCAGGATTTCTTTACTTCTTATAATTGACATTGGCTCCAAAAATCAAATATTGGTCAAGCTCTATGAGACCTAAAACATAACAAGTATGATTTTTCTTTCAGAACTAAAAATGTACTCTAAATTGCCTGATTCTGTGTGGCCAATCTGTATGTTCCTCATAATCCGTCCTCTCTCTTCTCCTCCACTTTAATGATAGGAAATGGTGGCACAGAACTTCCTACTTCGTGGCCATACTTCCACTGATATTGTTAAGATGACATTATCTTCACGTCCAGAATCTGTGGATGAGCTGAAAAGCATGATAAAAGAAAAGTTTAAACTGGACTTTGACTTTAGCTTATTGTACAAAGATCCAGACTTTGCAGTGCAGTTATGTTCCCATTGAGGAGCTTCCACAGAAAAGTTATAAGGTCAGAGAGTGATGCCAGTTCAATAGCACAATAATATTGCTCTATGCTGTGACCCCTGACAGGGCTATGAGATGGCCATATGTTTTTCCAGTGCCCATTTTTCCCTGCGAGCTAGAACTCATACTTGGGGTGGGAAATATTACATTTGAGAGAACAGGGAAAACTCTTAAGTTATCTAGGGGCCAAATACATGACAGTCTTGAGACCCTTTCAGCCAAAATGCATAACTTCAAAGCATACCTCAATCATAAGGATTTTTCAGTGGTCACAGAAACACTTGTCACTAAACATCCTTGTCTGAAAGAGCCAGCATCTCAGACAGGATGGTACAGTTGGAAGAATAGTCTGAAGTTTAAGATGGGGAACTGCCGCACAAAGTTGAGTCGGGCAGGATTTCATAAGGATAGCTGTAAATTCTGGGAAGAGGATTACACACAATCCAGACAAACAAGTTCCCCACGCTGACATCAAAAGAGCAAAGAAGGAAGAAATGAATTTCCTCCCTAACTTCCCAAGATTCACATTCAATTCTTTTGTGTGATAACTTTGGCAGTATAAGATTTACATCAAACTTAGCATCTGCTTTCATAGTTGAAGGAGAATTCCAGTATTTTTCAGCCTGGGCCCTATGTTTACATGTTTGGATGGATGAATGATTCATACTCACCACAAATCTTAGAATCAGTCTAGAAGATAGACTCAGCTGGCAGCTGCAACACAGCTGCTAATGTAATCCTGTTGGGCAATTTCTTTCGACCAAGTTAGTTTCATCCAAGTTCCATCCAAGGCTCTGTCTGCAGCTCGTCTTTCTCTTGAAACAGTGTTTTTCTTTAGGAAGAAGTGTTTTGCAAGAAGACATCCCCTCTTCTTTGGCTTGCAGCTGTCATCCTGGTCAAAATGGTCAGTGCACACCCGATGGTCCACACTGCAAGGTGTTTGCACAGGACAACTTCAGTGTTTCCGCATCCAAGATAGGCAGTTTATGAGAGCTGAGTGGAGCGTAACGACAACACAACAAAGTAGTCTCTCCAAAAACGTTGTTTCAAGAGAAAGACGAGATGCAGACACAGAGCCGGACTTCAACTAAACTGAGACTTGTGTTTCCTGTTAAGCAAAAGGTCACTCTCTGTTGCTTTCATTTCCAACTCATAATGAGCCCAACAAGCTCCAGCAGCGTTTGGCATCCAACGCAGCAACGCAGCAGTTGCCCAAGGTTTCAGAGCAAGATTTCACAGACTGAGACTTCTGTTTCTGTGTAAACAATTCTCACTCTCGATCACTTTTGTTTCCGACTCTTCGAATAACAACAATATCATCAAGTCAATGGCAAAAACAGGCCCTTTTCAATCAGAGCTGCATCTATCGATTCTTTTAGCCACTTTGGGTTTCTCAGATGCATTCTACTGGTTTAGCACCCAAGTCACATTAGGGATCAGGAAGCTTGTTTCCTGAACCTTCTAGTGAATTCTGATCCTCCTGTGATTTCCTGCCAAACCGTATTTAACTTGACCAACAACCTCACTCCAGCAGATAGTACCATGCCACTGTGCCGTGAGGCTGTCTCAACTGCATAGTGAATAAAGCTCATTTAGAACCAGCCAAGATCTTGGACCTGAAAGAATCTTTTCTTCAACAATATGGCATTGTCAGCAACTCACAAACCCTGGGTTAAAGGAGATCTGTCGACTGGATACGAATACGAAATACTTTATTATGTTATTATTATTAGGATGGAGTGATCCTGAATATCAGTGAATGGCGCCAAATTCAAAAGGGTAAGGAAGCCTATTGTAAGATTCCCTGCTGATATTCACATCATTCTGGCTCAAGTCTGGATCATCCATAGACCCAGGTACCGTGATTTTATTTCTAATTAAGAATAGCAGCACATTATTTGGATTTTTTACAGAAAAGTTTGCGCTGGTAGGTAGTATTGTGACTGTATAGGAAATTTTTCCTGTCTTTGAAAATTTTACTTTAGAATTTTGCAATGTGGTAAAGCCTGTAGCTCGATTGGGCCAGTAACCAGTCTGTGACTTTTGCCAGTTTTGGTATCATACAATGGAATTATCTCCTTAGAGTTCTTCTACTGTATGAAATTATTTTATCGTTAATCCTATTTCCCCGTGTGTGTGTGTGTATGATTGATAGGTACAAACTCGTTTTAAAATTGGTTCAGTATTGAGGGAGGCGGATGCAGCCGGCAGCCGCGAAACGAGTTATAACGGTAGATATTAGGGCAAATACATCCTGTAAAAGTTTGTGCATCAAAAGTGATTTTTTTCGCCACAGACCAGATCAGATCACCAGTGTAATCTCTGTCAACAGCATGCTTCACTTACTGCTTGCTGTGTGATGATATCTCGCAGGATCTTTGTTTGTTGCCGGAAGAAAACAGAGGAGTCATGCTGAGAGCCGGTCAGAGCAGAGTTAGCTGTCCTGGCGTTCAATTGAAAGTTTTACCGCAACTATTGAAAACAATGGTTCGTGTTTGTGCTTAGCCGAATTGCAAGAACAGGATGTCGCGCAACATCCCGCACAGCTTTCATAGGCTGCCTTTGTCGGACAGCAACATGCTGAAGTTGTGGCTAATTGTGCTGCACTCCTGTCCAGACACTGCGCCTCGCAGACCATCAGGTCTGCAGTGCACACTTTTCCCAAGATGACTATTGCCAGCCCAAGAAGAGAAGACATCCAATCCCGAAACACTTCACCAAACACACCTCAAGAAAACAGCTGTTCCACTCATTGCAACGAAGACAGTCTTCAACAAGCAACGATCCCGCGAGATGTCGTCACAGAGTGAACAGTAAGAGAGACACTTTGAATGCTGTTGAAAGAGATTACACTGGCGATCTGAGCTGGACTGTGGTGAAAAAAAGCACTTTTAATGCACAAACTTTTACGGGACGTATTTGCCCTCATATCGTTATAACTCGTTTCGTGGCTGCCGGCTGCATCCGCCTCCCTCAATACTGAACCAATTTTGAAACAAGCTGTACCCCTCAATCATACACACACATATACACATGGGGAAATAGGGCCCAGGTTGAAAAATACCGAAGTTATCCTTTAAGGATTAACAGAAGTGTTTGATGAGTTTTCCATTTCAGGGTTGAAAGAAATGTCTGTAAATCTAACAGAATATGTACTGATCATTTTTGGCCAGGACATCATCAATTACTCTATAGATTATTTTCTTACAGTGTAGCCAAGTTAACTAAACAGTCACTGTGCTCCAGTTTCTTCTCTAAAAACCTAAATCTTTATTTAATTTTTACCCAGTAAATACATAAATAACCTCAGGTATAGCACATCTGAAGACAGGAGTTGTTGCCCCTTTATGCCACAAGAGGGAGTATATGTTTAAAGAGCATAATGAGTTACATACATCACATACCTTGTGCTGTGGTGCTATAAAAGAAAGGCTTGGCAGAAATGTATAAAAATGCACTGCAAACTCTGGGTTTTTGCAGAATACCAACCATGTCAAGGAAAGAATAAGAATTCAGAGTCTTTATTCAAGGGTGAAACAGATACAGCTACCATTTCCTGCCACCTATAAAGTTTTAGGGAAATTGATTTTTTTTTAACTCATACAGATACCCTGGGGCAGTGGCTCTCAAAAACGGCACTGTGGCACTGTGGCACTGTGGCACTCTGCAAGGGGGTCAGTGAAAAGTTCAAAGATTCATTTGTTTCAAAAAAATTATTTACACGTTGTTTTTTTTACTACACTTTTTTCTTTTCTTTTCTTTTTTCTTTTTTTTACAAAGACTTCATAATTCAACAAATAATATATTTTGTATCTTGTAAGGGGTCCTTGGCTGGGACAAAATTCTAGTGTAGACTTAGCAGTGCCTTTAGCTATAATGAAATGAGATTGCATAAAAAATGTCTGAACATATCAGATAATAGAGATAACAATTAATGTGATAATAAAGTTGTTTCTGGTTTTGGTTTAACTTCTATCCCAACTGCTGATTTAAGAATGAAATTAAAAATGAGTGGATTTTTCATTGTTATTTAATTTTGTTGGAACACAAATTATATATTGTATATTTGTTTATCCTAATTACCAAAAAAGTCGAGTACAGTTTGGGAAGGATGGTACATGGACCCCTCCTCAAGATCAAGATGTGGTCACTCACCTGGTAGATCACATGCCTCATGTGCAAAGACGGACTCCTTACTGCAGAGGCTTTGGTTTGATTCCAGCCCTTGGACATATGCTGCATGTCATCTGTTCTCTCGCTGCCACCTTTCCTGTCACATTCTTAAGTCTGTCCTGTTATTAAAGCCAAAAAAATCAGGCTGTTATATTATTTAATACATATCATCTGATTTTTAATGTCTGTAATGTGGAAACTAGCTTCTAAACTCTTGAGTGGAAAATGAAGAGCTTTATATCAGCTTATCTCACTGTTAGGAGGTATATTTTAAATGTTGTATGTCTAGTGTAGATTTGAAAAGAATCTCAAGTCAAACAATGGTATCCTTATATATATTTATATATTTGTCATATATTTACTGTGTGTAGAATGGAAGCCTGGTTTTAAACACCTGGAATTGTACATGTTCCATATGAAAAGGCTGAATCCTTGCTGCAGCGGCCCTGGTTTGATTCCAGCCCATGGCCATGTGCTCCATATCATCCTGTCTCTCTCCCCACCTTTCATGTCACACTCCTCAACTTGTCCTGTTATTAACGACAAAACAAAAAAAAAATCAATTTGTTTTATCCTTCATATTCATCTGGAGCCATATTCACAAAGCTTCTTCGTACAAACTTCTACGACAATTTTTAGAATTGTGACATTTTCTAAGAATTGCCCCTTAAAGTTAAGAGTAGATCTTGGTGAAGATACTGTAAGTTATTCACATATCTTAGCCCCTAAGAGCTCATAAGCTGAAAAGTAGTTAGAGTAGGCAGGAGGCTTAAATGTTTCTTAAGCAGACAAGAAAATGACAGAAAGATGAAGAAGTGCTGAGTGACAGTGAGTTAGTAAAACGCTACACATTAGATTGTGCAGGGATAATGTTTGTGGTCGATTTCATAAGAAATTTGCTCACATAACAATAATAATAATGACCTTTATCTATGTACCACTTTTTTTAAAGTAAGAAACACCAAAATTGATCCTGTTTCTTTTATTTCTTTTATTTTTATTATTTGTTTAATTTAATTCAGGGTTTCCCCCAGAAAACTTGCTAAGCCTGGTGGTAGAGAAGCCCACCGGCGGCCCACCGTGTTTTTGTAAAAAAAAAAAAAAAAGTTAAAAGTTGACAGGAATTTTGAAATTATGACTATTATGTGTTATTATAAGCCATTTATTAACAATACTTAAACGTAGAGTCTTACAAAAAGGCACAATCTTGAAATACAATTAAAATAAATAATATCAATTGTTTTCACTTAAGTTAAATCCTAGTGAATCTTAAAACAAGCCATTGCTGGTCACATTTAAAAGTAAAATAAATTAACATAATCAGGTTCATCACGGGGCCTATTTTTCTACCTTCTGTCCGAAATGACTTACCCAAAATAAATGGAGGATACTTTCACAACTACAAGGGCTATATGTATAATCTTGGTCTCAAAATAATGGTAATACATGTGAGATCACTACAGAAGTGTCAGAATCAAGATATGTGTTACTGTGTCAGAGTAAATTCACCTGGAACACAGAAAAAATGTGAATTTTTATCTATTTTATTTTATTTTTTTAAACATTGTTTAGAGTGAAAAACACTTTTGAATCATATGATAGTATCCTGATTCATCTAGGAATTAGTAAAGTTAATTGATATACTGTAAAATGATGCTAAAATACTGAAAGTTGTCGATAACAAGACTATCCAGAATAAATGTGCATTGATCATATAAATATTTGATGTTTTGATTACAGCCTATGATCAAATCAGGAATTTTTATCCAGTATCTGTCGGATAAACGAGATTTAACACAGACATATCCAGGCGAAACTGCACCAAATGTGCCATTTGGGCATCAGTCACACAATGTTTGGCACTGTGTTGTTAGTATGTTAGCACCGCTATCTGATTCAAACATTCAGAGAACCTCCTCTGCTGTAAATTTCTCCCGTTTTCTGCTGATCGCGGTGAATAAACACTCTGCTCACAGCATCTGAAGTGTCAACAGGCTGCGTCCTGTGCACATGCGCGTCAACTCCCTGGGGCAGTCCAGGGGACTATCTCAGCAACCCATTGGTCAATTTTGATGATCGACACCTCTATAAACCAATCAGTCAGGAGATTCGATCGCTACCACCCAAATTTACCTTAGCAACTCCAATGACGATACAGAAGGACCTGAAGCCAAAGATAGTGTATTGTAGGAAGATGCGTTACTCCGCTCGAAAAAAGCCCTTGCTCTTTATGAAAACAACCAGGACTGTGATTCATTTCAAACTACTGAAGAGTCATAGGAGTCAAGCTGGAGTATAACTTTAGGCCACAAAACAGTTAAAGTAAGACATATTTTATGAAGAGGTTTTTTTTGCGACTATTTGGCGTCTAACTCTGAGTTTTTGTCTCACAGTGACGAGTGAGACCTCTTCGTAATCAGTAGGATCTCTGTTTTCATACGACACTTTACTTGTGTGGTTTGCTTGAAATGGCTAGAGTAGGAAAAGCACTCAATGGGGGGTGGGCTGTTTTCGCGTTTTTGTTAAATGCCCATATTATTGCTTGTGGTTTAAATTGTTTTTCGTTTAGGTGGCAATACTTGATAGAGGCTTTTAGCTGAGTTTCTCCCCGTCATTTTGGGGTGCTACATGTTAGGATTGGTGCTTCCTAGCATGCCCATAGGTCGTTTGTACCGCACGCATCTGACGCTGCTCCTTGTACAGGGGGCGCTCGGGATGAAGAGGATAAAAAAGTGCAAACATGGCCAAGGGGTAAAACCAGGGAACTGAGAGGCTGAAGAGGTATGCGGTGCTTTGTGACCTCTCTGTGACCTCGGTTAAAAGCTCTGTATACCGTCTTTGGGATCACTGTTTTGGTGCATAAAAAAACCTATTTAAAATAAATAAACAAGTGACGCTTAGCCTGGCGGGGGGGGGGGGGGGGGCAAGAAAAGCCTGGCGGCCCGCCAGGCCTATAAAGCACTGGGGGAAACCCTGTAATTTATTCATTTATTTATTTATATTTTAATATTATCACTCGGATTTTTCTCCTGTTTTTATTTCTGACAGCAATAAAAAAGAAAATCAGCTCTCTTTAACCATTTTTCTTTTTGGTTTAGATCTCAGAACAAAAAGCACTCACTTAAGGGCATACTCCCTCTTTTGGCAGAATTAGGCAACAACTCAGGGTTTCATCCGTACAATGTCTGAGTATCCCTTTGAATTACTTCGGTAGGATGTCGTGCTGAACAGACGCACCCCTCAGAGCTCCACCAGGAGTCCTGACGTACTACCTGCTGGTGGCCTAAAATTCCACTTTCAGAAGAAGAGCACAAGAGAAGAGCACAACTACACTACACCCATGGAGACAGCTAGCTCTAACAAACGGGACAGAGGAAATGCAACACATACAAACACTCCAGAAAAAGCCCACCTGGAGAAGAAGGCAAAGGGTTCGTCTGCTGAAGTTACAACTACATCAGAGACCTTACTGAATTGATGCATTAGGAAAATGTGTGGATGACCGCATGGAGGAAATCAGCAGTCAGATGCAGCAGCATAGCACGATGCTAGCTTCAATATCCAAAACGGTACAGGTGAACTCACAGGAACTAAAAGAATGTAAAATGAAAGTTAAAAACCTGGAAAAGGAGATGGAAATACTTAGAAAAGAAAATGAAGACATAAAAGGACGCATGCTGAATCAAGAAGGATATAAAAGAAGATGGTGCCTCTGCATAAAAGGCAAAAAGGAAAACATCAACAAAAACCCTGGAGAAGAGGTTGTAAAACTTCTGTGCAAAATCGCACCTGACCTGGCTGATAAGATGGAGGATATAGTCGACATAGTTCACAGAGTTGGAAGGAAGACAGAAAACAGACATCGACAAGTCATAGTCCTCTTTGCTAAGCGCATGATGAGAGATGACATCTGAAAGTGAACCAAAACTTCACCAGTCTGCAAAGAAGAAGGAATCCGCTTTTCAAAAGACCTGACATGAGAGGACTGGCTGTCCAGATGGGCACTGCAGCCAAGAGTCGAGCAGGGGAAGAAAGCAGGCGAGGCAGCAGGCTTCAGAGGTCCATTCAGCTTCATCGACAGCAAGCACATCTCAGAGGAGTCATCAGGTTTGGCCTTAACGCAAGTTGAAGATTATGAACAAGGTGTAAAAGTTGTGACTATGGGACTCACATCTCACGTTTTCTGCTCCACCTCCTTTAAAGTTTTCTTCAGAGAAAAAGTTCTACTGTTCTTTATGTGTTCATAAAAGATTTAACTGGAACGTTAAAAACTGATATTTCCTTCTCTTCTTTAAACGTAAAGCTGTTTTTCTGTTTTGTAAAGGGAAGAAAGCAAATTGCATATTTCTTCAAGAAACACACTCTGACATATCAGATGTTAAGTTCTGGACTCAACAGTGGGGTGACAAAATCCTTTGTAGTCATGGTACAAATCACTCTGCAGGAGTTGCTATATGCTTCAACAGATGTCCTGGTAAGATCATAACTAATAAGCCAGACAATGAAGGACACTGGGTAGCATGTGTTCTGGAAATGGATAGTGTCATTATTATTTTGGTCAACGTTTATGGGTACAATAATGAACAAAAAAACAAATATTTGTTACATCAAGTGACAACAGCTGTCAAGGAACAAGAAAATACAAAATTTGATTCCTGTAATTGATGAAACCTTCAGAGAGGTCTGTGAGGAAGACCTGAGAATCAAAGAATCTGACTGCATTATTAAAAAGGTTCACCAGGTTCAGATGGAATAACAGCTAATTTTTACAAACATTTGTGGGAAGAAATCAAGATATTACTTTTTCAGGCAATCAATGAATGTATTGGCCAAAAAAAGAACTAATGACAACAATGAAACAAGGCATCATTCAATTAATACCAAAAGCCGGAAAAGATAAAAGATATTTAAGTAATCTAAGACCTATTACTCTTCTAAATACTGATTATAAGATTTTCACAACTGTTTTGGCAGTAAGATTAAAACAAGGCATATCCAAAATTATTAGTAATACTCAATCAGGATTCCTCAAAGGAGGCTTTATCCATAAAAATATCCGCTTGGTTCTGGATCTTATAGACTACAGTCATTTAATCAACGGTGATGGATTTATGTTGCTCTCAGACTTCTGTAAGGCTTTCAACTCTGTTGAACATGCTTTTATTTTTCAGACATTTAAGCACTTTGGATTTGGAAATAAATTTATAGACATAATTGTTATGCTACATAGAGATATTAATAGTTGTGTTTCTCTCCAAGAAGGTACAGGCCCCAGATTCACCGTAGGAAGAGGTATAAGACAAGGATGTAGCATCTCACCTCTCTTATTTATTACAGTTACTGAACTACTGGCTATTCTCATAAAAAATTCCAGCACTGAGGGACTAAACATAAATGGTCAACAATTAATTATAAGTCAGCTAGCAGATGATACAACGCCTTTTCTAAGAAACAAAGAACAAATTCCTTTAGCTTTACAAACAGTAGGGTTATTTTCTCATGCTTCTGGTTTATGTTTGAACCTTGATTAATGTGAACTCATGAGTATCCACAATTGTTCATATGCTTCATTTTATAATATACCTGTTAAAACAGAAACTCTAGGAATTTGAATTACTAAAAATCCAGTCACAAGTGAGAAAAACAAAATTCAAAACACTCTTGATAAATGTCGGAAAACACTAAACAATTGGCTGCAAAGAGATATAACACTGTTCGGCAGAACACTGTTAACAAAGATGGAGACTATATTAAGGCTGATCTACCCTGCATACTCCTTAGCTATACCTCCTAAGATTGTTAAAGAAATAAACAAACTAAACTTTAACTTTATTTGGAAGAATAAGTACCACTACATTAAAAAAGGTGACTTACTCAAAAATGATGAAGATGGTGGGATTAAAGCAATTGATTTTGAAATTATGAACGGGGTATTAAAAGTCAAATGGCTCAAATCCTTCCTAAGAAATGGTAAAGAAATATGGTTCTCACTACCTTCACTTGTGTTCAATAAATTGGGAGGTATCAAGTTTGAGTTACAATTTGATTTTGAAATATCCAAACTGCCTCTTAAACTCTCTGCCTTCCACCAGCAAGTCCTGTTACACTGGAAAATGATGTATATGATCATATATATGTATATGTGATCGAGTGATATTAACTAAAAGAAAAACTATGTTTATGGAAAATTGGATGGAAAAACAAATACGGTCAATAATGCATCTAATGGATGAAAACAGTAATATTCTCAAATTGGAGGAGTTTAATGATAAGTATAATTTAAGTTGCCCCTCAGAAAATTACATTAAGGTGACACAAAACATTCCAAAGGCACCTGTTCAATTAATTAAGAACAATCTAGACAATACCCCAATGCCTAAATTACAAAACATTACTATACACCATATGGATTTCTTACATAGAAAGTGTGATAAATTTCTGAGACAACACCTGGTAAATACTATGTATCCTGGACCAACGAAGATGACACTTAAACTCAGAGACTCTGGAAAACCAAAATTTCAGCTATTAGAACAAAATTCTTGAAATTCCTCCTAAAGACAAAGAAATAGATTTTAAACCTATAAATGAAATACACCCTTCAAATGAATTTATTAAAAAAAGATTTAAATTTGATGTAGATAACTGTCACCTATGTAACACATATGAAGAAACAACTGAACACCTATTTTATACTTGTAAGACTTTTCCTACAAAGATATCCAGATAGGAGTAATATTGAACAACAACAAAAAAAGAATTTCTAAATAACAACATCGTCATTATCACCAAACTTTATATACACAAATGTCGTTATGCAAAATCTTGTGGAATACACTTAGAAGTGAGCTTTCTTTATTAATCAAATGTATAAGAAAGATTAAGAACGCCCATGCTGCAAAATTCAGTGCACTCATATCTGAATATCATTTATTCTAGCCCCTTGCTCAGCACCTTAATCTCTCCCGTTTGATTTACCCCCATTTTTTTGTTTTTATTTTTTTCAATTTGTGTTTCTTTCAATTTATTTATTTTTGATATTCCCTGTCTCATGTCTTTTTCATGTATAGATTTCATATCCCCGATTGCTTCTTTGTGTACTTTTTTTGTACAATTACTTAACTACTGTAACATTACACCAAAAGTGCAATTATAAACTGTAAAGATGTTCCTAGGAGGTGTGTCCTTAAAACGAGCTGTTTAATTAAGTTTAACAGAGAATCTGTCATTGTATATTTGCTGTTGCAAATAAAGTTCATAAAAAAAAAATCTCTATGAATTACTGGTTAAAAATTACATATTAATTTCTTCAGAGAAGAAATTGCTGCCCAGTGACTTGTAAATATGGTATTGTTCAAATTAATAATTAACAAAAAAAAAGGAAGCAAGAAATAGACGATTAACTACGGTCTGACCATAACACCATTGGATTAACCCTTTCAGTATTAGAAAACACCTGTGGACCTGGGTATTGGAAATTTAATCAGCGTCTTCTCCAAGATGAGGATTTTGTTGGAAATGGTACAGCAAATCCTTTAATAGTCTGCAAAGCATTCAAATGTAGTTTTAGGGGACATGCAATTGCTTACTCATCTTGGCAAAATAAAAAAAATTAAACTTAAAGAACAAACCTTAGAGGCAGAAGTTGAGCAGTTGACTCTAAACATTGATAGTTCAGTTGACACTTCTCCAGAACAGCTACAACATTTAAAAAATAAACACAATAAACTATATGATTTATTGGAAGACAGGCTGCTTAGAAGTTATGACTATAAAAAGGCAGAGCGTATGGAGAAAGGGGAAAAATGTTCAAAACTCTTTTTGAGTCTTCAGCATTGAAATAAGAAAAAAAAAAATATTTCTAAGCTAATTTTGAATAACGGAGAAGTATTGTCTACCCAGAGAGATATTTTAAAGGAGATGGAAAATTATTTTGCTAAGATATTTTCATTTCAGTCATCGCCAACCCCACTCAACTCTCACAATCTCTTTCCACAAAAGTTTAACTACTGTGCAAAAACAACATTGTGAGGGTTTCATTACAGAAGAGGAACTTTTTTCTGCAGTTGTCTTTTAAACCAGGGAAAACACCTGGAATAGATGGAATACCCACTGAGGTTTATCAGAAGTTTTTTGACTTTATTAAAAAAAAACACTACTTTGTTGTTATAATTTTTCATATAATGTTGGGAACTTCCCTGATTCTCAAAAAGAAGGCCTTATCTTATGTGTTACTCAAGCAGGAACCTAATGGCCAATTTAAGGACCCTGTGAACCTTAAGAACTGGAGACCAATAACACTCCAATGTTATGATGGTAAAATACTCATACAAAATGTACAGCCAATAGATTGAAGAGTATGTTAAGAAGTATTATCCATCAAGATAAGTCAGGTTTTCTACAGGGTCGTTATATTGGTAATAATATTAGACAGTCGTTAGAGATTATTGAAAATTATGAGTTGACTAAAAAGGAGGGGCTTATTTTTATCGCCGATTTGGAGAAAGTCTTTGATAAGGTTCATTTAGATTTTAATTTTGAAAGTTTAGCCTTTTTAAATTTGGAATCATTTTCCCTGATTAAATGGGTAAAAGTGTTATTAATTATCCGACAGCTGGTATCATTATATAACGGTTATATCGCTAAATCTGTGCTCCTAATAAGAGGAGTAAAACAAGGATGCCCTTTGTCACCATATTTATTTATTATTGTCATGGAAATATTAGCTATTAATGTAAGGTCTAATGAATGTATAGAGGGACTTGAAGTGGGGAATATGCAAACAAAAATCTCAATGTATGCGGATGATACTTGTTTTCTATTGAGTCCAAAATGTTCTTGTTTGCAAACCCTTCTTGAATTACTGGAACTTTTTTCAAATTGTTCTGGTGGGGGACTGAAAGGCACAAAATATAAATTGCCAAGTAAATTACAGATTATTTGGACAGATGGACCAGTTAATGTTCTAGGTGTTGTGATCCCAGAAAATTTAGATGACCTTTGTACAATGAATTATAATAATAGATTGAGAAGGATAGATAAGCTTTTACAACCATGTAATGGGAAAACATTAACACTTTATGGGAATATCTGTCTTGTTAATTTCTTGGTAATGTAGAGGCGTTCTTTTAAAAAAGTAATGACCTCAGCGGTACCTGCAGTTGTTATGGTGTGAGGACATCTGTGTAGTGAGTAAAAGGGAAGCTTTCAGTGTAGTGTGCTGGGGCCAGGGAAACCTTTTTTCCTTTCTCTCACTCTTGTCATAATACAGGCACCCTGACTGAAGGAGGGAGAGATGTTTTGCAGTACCCAGGGATGTTTTGCGGTGCCCAACTCAACTAGTGGAACAATTGCTGGTGATACACTACAGGTCAACGTGACCTCGATTTACCTTGTTTTTGGGAAAAACAGCTGACTAAGCCACATGAACCTAAGCGAAGCAGACATCTGCTGAATACTGAATCAGGACCAGAGAAAGTGGGACCCCGATATGTGTGCAAGTGATCCAAGATGCCCAAGGGGAGGGGGGAGAGACTCATCTGAGTCTCTGAGTGATATATATAAACCAATGTATTGAGCTCTTTCTTTAGTCTAATCCCGGGATTGACTCAGGCTTGTTGATTTTTTCTTTGTCAAGAGAAGTCAATAAACTTCGTATGGCTGAACTTGCTACTCCTTCAGTGATTCTTCTTTGTGCTGATGATTTTTCCTTTTGTGTTTGAGATTTTTCCTTTATGATTTGAACCTGGAAACAAGAGTGAAACTTGAAGATTTTTTACGAAGTTGATAAGGTGTTGTGGCATTGAGCCCAGACCTTACTGGCTCATTATCTGAGGCTTTTTGACACAACAGTAATACCACAATTTATTTACCTTTTTATGTCTCTCCCAACTTATCACAGTCCTTCTTCAAGTCTTATGAAAAAAAGATTTTTGAGTTTCTCTGGAATAAGAAACCAAAAAAAAGAGGATTTATCTATAAAAATTTAAATGAAACAAGGGGGTTTTACAATGACAAAATTTTGGGAAGCACTATGGCTCTCTTTGAAAGCATCCTTTCGCAAAAATTATTTTTTGAAAAAAGGGACTGGTATTCGTCTAAACTACGGGAACAGTATCCACCCCGTTTTCAAAAAAGATTATAAAAACTTTCCTACGATTCAGCCGGCTCCCCCTATGTGTAAATCATTTGATGGAAAAAAGGCAGAAATTTCCCGTGCGGTTTGGGAAATTTTTTCACTTTCATCCCCCAAAAAAAAGGTCCAAGTCCTGCAAAAAAATAATATCCCTTTAAATTCTAAAATATTGATTAAAGGGGAAAACCCAAATTTTTTCGGGGGAAAAAATTTTATTTGATCAGGGGGTTTTTTGGTTCTTTAAAGTTTATTGTGTAGGGAAAATGGCAAACTTAGGACAAAAACCCTTTTAAATTTGGAAATATTTTGGTATAAATTTTTTTTTCCCCCTTCTTTATGATCATTAAAACTCTCCCTCTGGGAAAAAGATTTTGAAACAAAAGATTAACTGTGAAATCCCAAAATTTTTAGTATCCCCACCCCCAAAATTTTCATAAAGAAGCAAGAGGGTTTAAAAAAGGAAGAAAGGGATAAATAAACTGTCAAAACTTCTTTTTTAAGCTAAAAAATCCCCAAGAGTTTTTTCCCTGTAAAAATTTTTTGGGGGCTTATAAAAAAATTTTTTGCCCTGTCTTATACCAGGGGAACAAATTTTTTTCATTTGATATAAAAATCACAGAAACCAATTTTACAAGATTCTTTCAGTTAAAAACATTTAAAATTTTTTATCAAATTTGGGAAAAAATTAAAAAACGGGGGGGATTGCCGAGTCAGATAAGTGTCGTTTTTGTTTCAAGAATCTGAGTCATTGTTTAATTTGTTTAATTCTGTTGGGGAAAAGTTTTAATTTTCAAGGCTACTGATGAGGTTTCCCCTTAAACACAAATTAATTTAAAATTTTTATTAACCCCTCATTTTTTGTTGGAAGGACACACGAAAAAAAATTTTTTATTGAAGTTAAAGGCCCTGGAAATTAAACCCAATGGTAAAACCCTTCGTCTCTATATATAATAATGAAAATATTTTAAAAATTTAAAATTTTTTTTTCCCTTTGTTATGTTTTAAAAAAAAAATTTTTAAAATTAAATTTTAAATTTTTTTTTCCCTTGTTATATATAATAAAAAATTTTTAATTAAATTTAATTTTTTTTACTTTTTAATGTAAAATTTAATGAAATTAATTGAATTTAATTTTTTTACTTGCTCCCTACAGTGATGGGCCCCTGTTTTTTTTTTGGGTTGTGACGACATACGTTTTTGTTTGTGTTTACATGGACATATGGTTTTTAATTTTTAAAATTTTGCTTAATTTTTAGTGTAAATTTCTGGGGGAGGTTTTTTTTATTTTTGGGTTTGGTTTGTTTTTTTTGGCTTTTATGGGGTGTGGTTTGGGGGTTTGTGTCGGGTTTGGTTTGATTTGGGTGTCTTTTTGTTAAATTAAATAAATAAATAAATAAAAAAAAAAAAGGAAAAGCAAAAAAATACATAAAATTTTTTTTTTTAGTTTTAAATCATTTGGATTTCTCTTTTGGGCTTTTTTTTTCTCCCAACAAAAAACAAAACAAACAAAAAAAAAAAACCAACAAAAAAAAAAACAAAGAAAAAATTTAAAGCTCTTTTTTCCGCATTTTTTTTTTTTTGGTTTAAGCATCAAAACAATGTTTGTTGTTTGTTTATTGTGTTACAACTTTGAATAACTGGTCCCTGACTTTTTAAAGAAATTTTCAAATAAAATTTTTTTTTTTAAAAAGTAAGAAATAAAAAAAACACCAAAATTGATCCTTTTTCCCTTTTAAAATTTTTTATTTTTATTTTAAAAATTAAATTTAAAAATTAAAAGAAATTTAAATTTTTTTTTTTTGTTTTTTGGTTTTAAATAATTTGGATTTGTCTCTTTTTTTCCTTTTCCCTAAACTTTTGTGATGTAACAGAGATAACCAAATAGTCACGGGGCCCATTTTTTTCCTCTCGGAAGAATAAATATTAATTTTTAACCAGTAATTCATAGGTATACTCAGACTAGTACAGATGAAACCCTTTTTTTTTCTTATTTCTCCCAGAAGGGGGATTTATGCCCTTAAGTGATGTTTTTTGTTTTGAGGTTTAAACAAAAAAAAACCCAAACAAAAAAAAGGGGGCAAAGACAGCGATTTTATTTTTTTGTTGGCAAAAAATAAAAACGAGAGAAATCCAAAAAAATTTATCTTTTTAAGGGAAAGGGTCGATTCGGGTGTTCCTTGCCTTTTTGAAAAAAGAAAAGGCAAAAAAGGAAAGCCGGGAGAATAAACCGGGCCACATATGAAGACAAGATGTTGCCCCTTTGATCCCCACAGGGGGGAATATACCTTAAAAATGGGGCCCTTTTTGATTTTAATTTAAAAACCCAAAATCAAAATTTTTGTTCAATTTTTTATCCAAAATATTTTTAAAATTTTGACAAAAAAAAATTTAAACAATTTTATGAACTTTAATAAATAAAAAAGGGTACAGGGCTGATTTTCCTCATTTTTTTTCTTGAAAAAGGACCCTATAAAGATACAAAAATTTAAAATTTTTTGAACTATAAAGCAAACACAATTTAAAAGTTTGGGGGATTATAAACTTTAAAAAACGTATTAAAAATTTTGAAACCATTTTGGGAAACAAAATTACTCATGTAGAAAGAGTCAGTATCCACCTTTAATGGGTGACAAATGGTTTATGCATGTTGGACGGGCAGAAAAAAATTCTAAAAATATATTATTTTCAAATTTTTTCTTTTTGTTTAATTAGAACGAAAACCCTTTAAAGAAATTTTCAATGAAAAAAATGACCTGTATTCAGTTTTGGTTTAAAATAAAAAAAGGGGCCAAACTAAGGGTATTTTCCCCCTTTTGTGAAATAAATGGACAACAACCTTGTTTTCATATTGCTTATAAATGCAATGAGTTATATTTTCCTGGTTCAGAAAATAGTGCATAGAGGGGTTGAAAATAAAATATAAATTTTTCCCTGAAAAGTCAAAAAACCGTTTGTGTGTGAAAACCATATGTCACCCTTTAAAATTAAAGCATACGGGACTTTTTCCCCATTTGAGAAATTTTTTGTTGACATGGTGCAAATATTTTAATAAAATTTTTTTTAAAAATTTTTTAAAACCCTTTCCAAAAAATTTAACTCTTTTTTTGGCCTTCAAATTTAAAAGAATAATACATTTTGTATCTTAAGGGTTTTTTGGCTGAAAAAAAACTGAGAAACTCAGCTGTATGGACGTGAAAGACTCTGACCCCTTCATGATGGCTTCCCCCCACAATTTGAATTTTACATAGTGTTTGCAATTTTGGTCAAAAAAATACCTTTAACCTGTGATGAATATAAAAAATATTTTTTGCTCTTGTAGCACACAAAGATGTGAAAAAAAATATTTTCATTTCTAAAAAAATATGTACAAAAGTATTTTTGTTGTCCATTAACTTGTGTATTTGTAAGAACTGGTTTAAAAATTCAAAATCCACACATGTATAACGGGAATTTTTCATTAAAATTTTTAAAGCAATCACAACTTTTTCAAAACTCCCATTTTTTTTAAATTTTAAAACTGCAATTTCTTCTAACTTTCAACACAGGGAGCCTTTAATTTTTCACCCAAAACGGGCCCTTCATGGAAAAAACCTGGCAATGTCAACTGCCTTTTGGGAAATAACAAAAACATTACCGTACAGACAAAGGGAAAAAATAGGGGCCTGCAATGTGAAATTTTATAAAATCATGTAAACTAGACTTGCACCGATTAATGGGCAATGCCTAAATTTGGGGCCCGGGTTTTTTCACATAATCCCATGACCTGCGACTGGCCCAGCCCCAAAAATTTCCCCGGCCCAAAAAGCCCCCGGTCAACTCCCACTGCGCTGCAGCGGAAAAAACAAACAAAAAAACCAAACAAAAAAACCCCACAAAGCAAACACATTTCCTCTTTTTTTTGGGTTATAGCTAAAGCTTGAAAAGCGTAAAGCAGCCCTTGAACCCTCAAAAATCCCTCAGGGGATAAAATCACCCTTTTTCCTCCCCGGGTCAAAACCTCAGCACGCACAAACACACACTGCAACCCCCGGGCTTTGGCACCTACACCATTTGGCTGTAAGGAAAAATTTTTAAAAGTGTGTAGGGGATAACAATTTGCAGTATGAAAACCCCCTGCGGGGCTAAAATGGGGTTGGGGGAGGAATGCCCAAAACCCGAAAAGGGTTTGGTACACTAAACGGGGGTTTTCCCACAAAGGGCCCCCATTTGTGAAGGGGTTTGGGAAAAAATAAAAAGGGAAAACACCAAAAACGGTATGGGCCGCCCAAAGGGCCTCTGCAAATCGAAATGGGGATGGGCCCCAAAAAAAATCGTAAATCAATCAAATTTAAAAACTGAAACAAGATTAAAATTTTTATGAAACCCATATTTTTTTGTTTTAAAAAACAAAAAAACCCTTTTATTTTTTTTAAAAAAGGGAAATGCAGGGTTTAATTTTGGGCCCTTTATCCAGCAACACCCAGTTTTACATTAGCCAATAACGGGCTATACCGGATATACTGATTTGACAAATTGTCTTTGGGTTTTTAAATTTAAATTTTTTGGAAAAAAACACAAATAAAACCAAAGAAAGTCTATAAAATTTTTTTTAAAAATTGAACTTAATTTTTTGGTTCAGCCCAGAGCTTTTAAAAATTTTTAAAAACCACCCCCACCCATATTCATTAAAAACCTGACCCTTTTCTTACACTCAGCTTGAAAATTAACTACGGTTAAATAACATCTTTTAATAGGCAATCAATATTGGCGGGAAAAAAAAAACAAATCGTGCCCCCAAAATTTTTTTAAGTAAAGATTTTGGGGGAAAAAAAAGAAAATTTATTGGAAATTTATTCAGCCCATTTTCCCAGTAAAAGAAATATAAAGGGTACATACAGAAACAAAAAAAGGTAGGACTGAAAAGGAAATGGGGCAAAGCATAAGGGTTTTATTTTTGCCCAAAATCCTAAATACTTTATCTTTTTAAAGCTACCCTCCCCAAAATAACCCGGGGACAAAAGAAAATTAAAAAAAAAAAAAAAAAAACAATAACGATAACAAAAAAACCCAAACCCTTTTTACATTTATAACCCTCAAAAATATCTTAAAAAACCCATTCTTTTGAAGCTCAAGAGCGAATTAAACATTTCTTAAAATTTTTTATATTAGCATTTTTCCCCATAATTTGACCCCAAAACAATAAAAATCCCACCCCCTTTTTTTTTCCCCTTTTTTTTGCTTTTTGTCCAGTAAAATTTTAGAGACATCTCCCCAAATCATTTTTTTGGAAACTCCTGTACTGAGAAAAATTTTTGGGACACAGTCGGGGGGGTAACTTTGTTTTTAGCTCATACTTTAAATTTGCATTATTTTATAATAAAACCAAATTTCATAACATGAAATTTTTAAAAACAGTGGATTAGTGTAAACACAGAAACCCCAGTTTTAAATTGATGATATGTATGGCTCGTTTTTTGTTGCCCCCCCAAAAATTCCAACAATAAGACATAAAAGGGAACAATAAGTGAGAAAATAAATTATATACAAATTTTTAAAATTTTAAAATAATTTTTTGGGATTTATACAGGATTGCAAAAGGCTTTGAAATTTTTTCCTTTTTAAAAAATTTTCCCAATATGTTTTTTTCCTTTTTAAAACTTCTGGGCGATAACAACCCCTGGGAAATTTTACTCAAAAACTTTTTCCCAATTTTCACATCACATTTTTTTTTGTTTAATACCCCCAAATCATTTTTTCCTTTTTGATTTCCAAAAATAAAATTTAGTTTTTTTTAAACATTGAGGGAACAATTTTTTTAACCCAATAAAAAACAATTTTTTGAAAATTTTCCCAACTCCCTTTCAATTTCAGAAAATAAGTTCCTTTAAAAATTTTTCCCCAAAGAGCAAAATATATTTGTTTTCATCTGCAAAAATAAAAAATTTTAAAAAGAAATTTTCAGTAACATTAAAAATTTTTTTTTAATATAAAATTTTAAAGATTTTTTGGACCAATCACGACCCCGGGGAAACTCCAAAAAGTGACCTTTCAAAACCGGGATACTGTACTTTTAAAATTTGCACAAAATTTTTTGTTTTAATTTTCCTAATTTAAACTTTAAACCCAAAGAGTAGGCTACCCCTCTTAGCCATACTTCTCCAATTTCCTCAGTAATTTTTTTTGTTTAAATTGAAAGCAAAAGCCTTTGTAGATAAAAAAAAAATACCAACAGAACCCCCCAAATTTTACAGCTGCCTTTGTTATTTTTTTCCACCATCTCCATTACTGAAATGGGGTAGTAGTTCTTTTTTTTCCCTAAATCCAACTAAAGGTTCACTAAAAAATTTTCATGTTACAATGAAATTTTCCAGTTTTTTTCACAAATAATGTCTAACAAATTTTTGAAAATTCCCGGAAGGCATAACACTGGTCTAAAAATTTTACCCCTATAGTGCCTATCTCCATTTTTAAAAAAGGGGGTATTCCCCTTTCTGTTTTTCATTTTATTAGGAAAATCACCTTTTTTTTGAAAGACAGATTACATATGTAGGTCAGGGTTTTAAAATTTAAAAATCAATTACTTTTTTAATAATAACCATATAAAATGAAATTTAAATATCATTTGGGATTTTTTTGTTTTTTCTTACTTTTTCTTTTATATCAATTTCATTTACCCCCACAAAGAAACATCAGATCCCTTTGTGGTACAGACAATCTATCGCACGTTTGGAAGCACCAACCCCAAAAACATATAGCATACCAAAATGGGGGGAAAAAGAAACTCGCTAAAAGCCTCTATCAAGCATTCCACCTAAACGAAACACAATTTAAACCCCCAAGAAAATAATAGGGGCCTTTTAAACAAAAAACACAAAAAACAGTGCCCCGCCCAAATTTTAAGGGGTTTTTTAAAAAATTTTCCCATCACTTCAAGAAACCACACAAACAAGGGGGCAATGAAAGCACACCGCTCTGATTACAAAAAAGGGTTCTGCCCTCGTCACTGGCGAAAAAAAAAAGGGAGAGCTAGATGCCAAAGATCAAAAAAAAACCCTTCACAAATCAAAAATTTCTGCCCCCTTATTTTTCCCTGTTTTGTGGCCTAAAGTTATTTTCCAGCTTAAAAAAAAACACTGCTAAGGTGTACTACTATACTTTTTTCAGTAAGTTTTAAAAATGAATCACAAGGGGGTTTCCTTGGTTTTTTTTCATAAAATAAAGGGGGTTTTTTTAGAGTGGAGAAAGGGCATCTTGCAACAATACACAATCTTTGGCTTCTTTCCCTTCGGATCGCCCATTGGTTTTTGCAAAGGGAAAAATTTGGGGGGTTAGCGATCCGATTTCCGCCCTCTGACTGGATGAAAAAGGGGGTTTTCCGACCCATCAAAATTGCCCAAAAGGGGTTTTTCCCGGGAGAAAATTTCCCTGCGGCCCTTTCCCATTGAGTTTGGGCCACAGCCATGATGCAGCCGCCCAGCACTGGGGCCAAATGCCGAGTTTTTTCTCAACAATGGCAAAAAAAAAAAAACAGGAAAAAATTTAAAACCCAGAGGAGGTTCTCTAATGTCTGAATCAGATAGCGGTGCTAACAACACAATGCCAAATTTTTTGTGTGACTGAGGGCCCAAAGGGGGCACATTTGGGGGGTTCCGCCTGGAAAGTCTGTGTTAAAAACTGTTCATTTTTCATTTTTTTTTGGGCCTGCACTTTTTGAAACAGTTACTCACCCAGATACCCCTTTTAACTAATTCCTAGATAAATTGGGCAACTATCCTATGATTCAAAAGAGTTTCACCCCTAACCAATTTTTGGGGTTTTTTTTGGGCGGAGATAAAAATTCCCCATTTTCTACTGTGTTCCCCGGTTTAAATTTTCTCTGACATAGTAACACATATCCCTTGGGTTTTTTGGCACTTCTGTAGTAATTTTTCAAACCCCTTTCCTTTCTTTTTTAACCAAGAAATTTTAAAAATACAGCCCTTGTATGGGGAGAATTTACTCCATTTAAAATTTTGGGGAAGGGCCCTTTCGGGGCAGGAGGCAGAAAAAAACTGGCCCGTGATAACCCCTATTTTTTTATCATCAAAGGGACATCAATTTTTTTTTTGGCCAAAAATTTTTGCCAACACCGACAAAATAATAATTTTAAGTCATCCAAAAATGTTCAAATTGTCCACCATATCATCAGAGCTTTTCAAAAAAAAAACTTGGAAATTCTGAGTTATTAGATCTATTCCGAAAAAAGGGGTTTTTGATTTATTACTTTCCAAATCCCCCTTTTAAAAGTTGTTTTTAAAAATTTCCCCTAATACTTTTTTTATAGGTTACTTTTTCTGGGAAAACTCATAATAAAAATCAATTTTTTCTTAACATTTTATTTTTTTTTTTCACTTTCACTGGGGTTTTCCCAAATTTTAAATATTTCTTTTAAATAAATTTTTTTTTTTTAAAACGCCCCCTTTTTTGACCAAAGGGTTTTTCCCCGGTTATCCTTAACCCAGCACTTTCTAAAAAGGACAATGTTTGTTGTGTAACTCTATGAATGTGAACAAAAAAGCATCATGGCTTTGGGTAAGGCACAACATACACCTCCCTCCCAATTTCAGTTTAAAAAGGGCCATTTTTTAAAGGCCCCAATTTCTTTTTGGAGTCCTTATTCCAAAATAATTCAAAAAAGTTGGGGGTCACTTTCATCAACTGAACATTTACCCCCTTTTTAAATGGGGGGAAAGGGGTTTGGAAATTAAAGGAAGGTTTATCAACTGGGGGTGGCATTTAAAAAACCCAAACCACTTTGTGTGGGGGGGGGCTATGAACATTTTAAAAATATTGTCAAATAAGTGTGGCACCCTTTAGTTTAAACCCCTAGGTTTTGTTAATAAAGGGGGGCCGGAGGACCCAAAACCTTTAAAAACCCAAAAATTGGGAACAAAAGGGGGGCCAGACTTTTGATTTATTTTTTTCAAATCCCAAATTTTTAAAACCCCAAATAAAATTTTTTAAAAACGGGCCCCACAAACCCAGGTTTGGGGGGGCGGGGGAAAGGGGTTCCTTTCAGGGGGGTGCGGCCCTCCCCCTTTTGCCGGGCCCCCGGGTTTGTTTAAACCCTTGGGGGGAAAAAGCTTTCGGGTGGTTTGGGGTATTTCCGGGCCCAGGTTGGGGGATAAAAGGTCAACAGGGGAAAGGGGGGAGTAAAAAATTTCTTTCCAAGTTTTTTCCCAAAACCATTTTATCCCCAATAATTCCAGGGGCCCCTTTGGTCTCTTTTGTTTTGAATTTACCGGGGGCCTTTTACCGGGGGCCACAGAACCTTCCTCCGGAAAAACCCAGGGGGGATTAAACCTTTTTTTCTTTTTTTTTTGGGCCCCTTTTTGGGGGTTTTTCCCCCGACAAAAAAGGGGGTTGGAAAAAATTTTTTAAAAAACCATTCCAAATTCCCTCTGGGGTAAATTTTTTTGTTTGGGAGTGGACCCTCTTTTTTTTTTCCAAAAAGGAAAAGGTTTTTACCAAAAGAAAAAAATTTTAAATTCTTGGGGGTTAAAGACCTTTATGAATTTCTTTTCAAATTTTTTTTACCCCAAACACTTGGGGGGTGGTTTTCCAATCACCACAATTTGGTTCCCCTTGGGCCGTTTAACAATTTTCCTTTTTAATTCAAAAAACACAGAGTTAACAAAATTTTCCAAAAAAAAAAAGGAAGGGGAAAACAAATTACTTGTTTTCCCTGGTTTGTGGGGTTTTAAGGGGGTTTTTTTTAGGGGAATGGGGGGTTTTCCAAAATTTTGGGGGGATTTTTTTTCCTTCCAAAGGGATTACAGGGAGAACTCTTGGAAAAAAAGGTTAAGGGCAGGGGGGCAGGGGGGGGCCCTTTTAAAATGGTTCCCCCTTCTTCTTCTTATTTGGGGGGGGGTTTTGCAGTTTCGCGGGTCCAAGGCAATTTAATCCCTCCCCAGGTTTGGGGCCCGGGGGGGCACAAAAATCTTTACTATAAAAAATTTACCCGCAATTTTAATCACGCAGGGAAACCTTTTTAAAATTGCCGTTTCAAACTGTGGAATATTTTAGGAAGGAAAATAAACGTTCCCAACAAAGGAGAATTTAACCCAACCCAAATTGGGGTTTTAATGATTTAAAGAAGGGTTCTTCCAAACACAATAAAAAAATAATAAAAAGCAAAAAATGGTTTTAAAGGGTTTGGGTTTTCCCCACAATTCAAAACAAGGGGGGCCCAGTTATTATGGGGTTCCCAAATTATTTACAAAAATTTTTTTAAAACCACAAAATGCCCCATTTAATTCTGCAATTTGTTAAAAAAATCTTTTCCAAAATTCCCCTTGACAATAAAGTTTAAAATTTTTTAAATTTTTGGGGAAAAAGGGGGGGAAAAGTGGGTTTTTCTTTTTTTAATTTTCCTTTTGCTATGATTTCCAACACACTCCCTTTAATTTTTTGCCCAACACTCTTCCCATAAAGGGGTTCCTTTTTACATAAAACTCTCCTTTCTTGAGGGTTTTTGGCCCTTTGCTAAAAAAGGTTTTTGGCTAAACTCATTTTCCCGGAAACCCCGCAAAAGGGGGGAGGGAACCCAGGAAAAATTTTACCTCAAAAAAAAGCCTTAAAAAACTTAAATTTTGAAACAAAAAAAAATTTAAATTTTTTTATTTTAAGGGGGAGGCCGGGGGTTTAAAGTGCCACCCCTCAAAGCCTAAAAGCGGCTAGAATTTAGGCTTTTAAAACTCCGGGGTACTTTTAAATTTCCCCGGGGAACCCAATAGCCCCCCCAAAGGAAAATTTCCAATAATTCCCCAGTGAACACAGAGGGTTTTTATTAGTTTTTTTCTTTTAAAAAATCCTTTCCAAGCTGGGGGGGGGGGGGCCCCCCAAAAAATCCCCAAAACCCCTGTAACCACCCAAAACCACAATCCACAGGAAAAAATTTTAAAAAATTTTTTTTTCCCTTTTATTTTCAATTTGATGGGCACGTAAGGCCTAACCCTTCATTTGATTTTTTTATTTAGGAAGGCAAATTGAAAACCAAACCCCTTGAAATAGCCAAGGTGGGGACAGGGGCCCCTCAAATATATTGCCCAAAACTGCCTTTTTCCTAATGCCTTTTGGGTTTTGGGGACACTGACTAATAAACATCAAGGAAAGTCCTGTGCCGGGCTCCCGGGACCAAATCAAAGAACTCTTTCAACCCAAAAACCAAACAGGGGGAAAGGGCCCGAGAGAACCTTTACTTTTTCCCCAAAACCCGTAGCCTTTAAACCCCAAAGGGCAAATTTTCCCCCTTTCCAAAAAACCCCGCAGGGGCAGGAGAATTTTTAAAGGCCCAAAAACACAGCCTTAATGCCTTTAGCCTGCAGGCATCTAACTTTCCAAGCACAAACTTAAACAGCGAATCCATAAACAAAACACCGTAGTTTAAGGACAGAAACTTTTAATTGCTTATAAACCAAAATGCATGGACCCTCTCCGCCCCCCCAATCACAACCCCCCCGCTAACTTCTCATGAAAATTTATCCACTTTTCCCCAAATTTTTTTAACAAATTTTTTTGAAAAGGGACTGTCCCCCGTCCCCGGTTCATCAAACCAAAGGGCCCCGAACTTGAAGTTTTTAAAACCCCATCTAATGGGGACCCCCTGCCTGGATAAACCCCAAAGCTTGAGGCTTCCGTTTTAAAACCAAAAATCAAGAAAAAAGGGTTTTGGGGTGAGATCTTAAAGTCCCATTTGTCTGCCCCGGGCCTCCCACTGAATCTTAAAAGGCCCCTTTGGACTTGTTTTACAGTGAACTCCACATTCCTTCCTCTCTTTTCCCAAAAGGGACCATCACTGCAAATAGAGGCGTCCCCAAAACCTCTCCCAATATTCATAAATAATAAAATTTTTCATTTTTTTAAATAAAACGGGGGCTGATTACACTTCCTTGCGGGGGACCATTATCCCATTTTAACCCGTCTTTTAAAATTTTTGCCACCCCCCCTCCACTTGAATGTTCTTTTTAAATTAAAAAAAAAAAATTTAAACCAATTGACATTCGTTTCCCCTTTACCCCCCCAAATCGTAGATTTTAATCAAAAACCCTTCCTTTTCCCCAAGGAAACATACGCTTTCTCAATATCCAAAAATACACCCCACCAAATACCTCTTTATTATTAAATGCTTTTTTAAATTTTCGTGGCTAAAACTTTCCCCCAGGGGGGGGGGGGGGGGGCCATATTGTCTCCCCCTTTCTAAACCCATTTTGAATGTGGGCAAAAACCCTTTTTCTTTCTAGAAAGAAAATTAACCCATTTGTTTTCCAAATTTGTTTCCCTAATTTTACAGAGCACTGATGTTTTAAAACTATTTGGGCCCATAAAACCGGGATCTGAAAGCACTTTGCCTGGGTTGAAATAGGAAATTTTAACTGCATGTTTCCAAATTTAGCTGGTAAAAATCCCTCTGCCCACAAAAAGTTGAATAAAAGACAAATTTCATCAAAGAACCCAATAAACAAAATGTTTTAAAAAGTTCATATGAAACCCATCTCTCCCAGGATGGGATTTGCTCCTAACTAAAGGGTTCCCCAATTCCTTTACATTAAAAAACAAATTAAAATTGGGTTTTTCATTCCAAATTGTTTTTTTTACTTTCCCCCGATTGGGTTTACATCAAATTTTGCCCCTTTTTTCAACCTTTTTTTAGTTCCCTTTATTCTTTGAGCGTGGACCCGCTTGAAAAACCCTCCCCAAACATGCAGATTTTTTTTGATTGGGGACTGCCTCCACCTCTCCCTTCCCCTAAAGACTGGGATTGAGCTTTTTTTTTTTAAAGTTCCCCCCATTTTGCCCACTGCGTCCCCAAAATGGTTTTTTTAAAAAGGAATCTCTGGGCCCAGGTTTTTACAAAACCTCCGCCAACTGTGCTTTTTTTTCATTCTTAAAATTTCTCTCCTTGGGCCCCCGCTCCCTTTAAACCCCCTTATACTCAACCGCGTAGCACAACGTTGGGTATTTTTTAACTTTCTTTTAATTTGTTTCTATTTCCCGACAGCAATATTAACATTCTTGTTCCCCATGGAACCAGCTTTTGAGGGGTTTTGGGTTCGCCTCACAGGGAAAAGAGGAAGAGCACCTTTTTGAAACAACAAACCAGGGATTCATTTCCCGTCATCAATGGGGCCCTCTGAGTCAAAACCTTTTTTCTAATAAATTTTGGGGGCTTTTCCCTGAAATTCATCCCATTTAGCAAGAAGAATTTTTATCTGGGCACACTCTCCTTTTCCCTTTCTGTTTCTCAAAATTTTTGGGCCCCCTTTTACATAGAATTGGAGTGATCACTACCCCGTGTGTATCGTCCCAAACCATCCGATCTCCCCAATTCCCCGGCTAATTTTGAAGACGCCAAGGGCCAAACAAAAATGACAAAATTTTATTTCCCTTTTTTTTTTTTAAGTTATTTTTTTGGGATTTTTGGGCCCTTTTTTGGGGTAGGGCAGCCCAAGATAACAGGAAACGGGGGGGAGAGAGAGGGATGACACGCAGCAAAAAGGGGCCCAAGGGGGGTAGTCGAACCAGCGGCCACTGCAGAGGACTGACAGCCCCCCAAACATGGTCCGAAAGCCGACCAACTGAGCTAAATGTCCGCCCCACTACATTTTTTTTTCTAACAATATCAAACCTAGTTGGGCCCAAACCCTCATTAATGACTGTCAAATTGTACTTTTCCTTTAAATTCCCTTCCCTGAAATATTTCCCTTTTTTTTCTTTGTTATCACTGCCCCCCTACGGTTTTGGGAGTTGAATTCCCCTACCCAGAAAACAGGATCATTTAAAACATTCCATTTAAAATTTTCAAATTCAGACAAAACCAAATTTTACAGGGGTTATAAAAAAATTTTCAACGTTTTTAGGGGTATTACTTGTTTCCCCAAAATCCACAACTATCCCCTCCCAAATCAGTTTTTCAAACTAAATTTTTTTGTAAATGAATTTCCTTAAACTGATAAAGGGGTTTCGGCCTTTTCCCCCCCCAATCTATCAGACCGTCCCAATTTTCAGACCCCACATAGCCTGGAATACAAAAACTAGGCACGGTTTTTTAAACCCCGTCTCCCCGGACACATACTAAAATCTTTTTTTTTAAAGTTTAAAATTTATCTACAAAACTTTTTTAAAAATTTCCGGGCCATTTCAATTAAACTCCGGGGGTTCCACTGAAAATGTTTAAAAAAAGAAAATGCTAGTCCCCCAGCATCATTGCTTTCGACCTGCACCTCCCTACTTTCAGACCTCGACATCTGGGGAGCTATGGGAAGTCGTTTCCCCTGACATATTAAAAAAAAGGAGTTTTTTCAGGAGAAATCTGCTTTTACGCCCAGGAAAACGATCACTGCCCCAACAAAAGCCTTTATCACTTTTTATCTCCTCGTTGCCCGACTTAGCCCAACCAGCACATCTGCAAAAATGCCAGAAAAGCATCTCTGCCAAAACAAAACCCCAATCAGGGGGCAACACCCGGAAGGGCTGGGAACCCTGCCCGGGTCCTCAAACTGGGGTTCTCATCTTTTTATTCTACTCCGGCCCTCCACCAGCTTCGTTTAAATTTCCTCCCCAAAATAAAACTTTATTTTGATTTTCTATGACCTTTCATCTGCTTGGGGGTTGAATTAAAAAATTTTACAGCCCCGAAATGCTGTCATATTTTTTTCCCCCCCACCATTAAAAAAGCCCCTGGGGGGGACTGCCTTGCATACTTTTTAAATTTTATTGGGCCGGGCCCCCAAAGTAATTTTCCTTTCATGGTAAGCCATACTTTTCCCCGGTTTCACCAAAACCCCTGGGAGCCAAATTCCTGCAAAAGGGCACACACCAGGGGGTCTTCCCCCCCTCCTTACATTTAAAACGCACAACCCTTTAACCACACTTCCCCCTTTAAAGTTGCCAAGATTTCCCCGGCCAGACACCCACAGTACCCCCTCCATAAATCACCCCCTTTTGGACCCCTTTTGTCATTAGGAACCATTCTCCCCAACTTTCCCTCACTAATTTTTTCCCCCATCTTTAGTCACCCAAAAAACTCTCAGTACCCCCCTTTGGGCAGAATCTTGGGCCCGAAATCCCCTTTTTTATTTGGCTCTCCCCAAAAGCATATGACTCTAAGTTGGGGGTTTAAAAAAATCTAAATCCTCCCTCCCTGGGTTTTTGGGCCTTTTTAAATTTTGAAAAAACACGAAAATTTCTTCAGAAATTTATGTTTCCCCGTTTTTCCCCCCTGTTTATTTTTTTTCTACTCCTGCCTCTGTTATCTCTGGCCCCTTTTCCCTTTTACGCTCCTCCTTTTGGCTTCCTTTCCCCCCGGGCCCGCCACCCCAAAACCCCCCCAACCCCTCTTACCTTTCCCCCTTTCCCCAATTTTCCATAGCCCACTTTACCCTACAATGTCACACACCACACACCAAAACACTTTGACTCACACTCAACTAGCTAAATTCGAAAAAAAAAAAAAAAACAAAAAAAAACTCCTTCCTTTAAAAAAGTCCGATGGGGAAAGCCACTAAAATAAACCGGGCCGGACCTATACAGGCCCCTCGGTCGATAAACCCCACAAATGATTCCCCTCAAAAAAACCCCCTCAGTAACAAAAATAACAACCCGCAAAAAAAAATCACATAAGAAAAGCGAGTTTAAAAGAAAGGGAAATCCCAAAATTTCCCCCCTTAACTGCTCTCCCCCAGCAAAAGGGCCCCTCCCGCACAGTTCCCCCCTTGAAATCCCTTTAAAATTTTGTCAATGCTGAAATAACTAAAGGGGCAGTTCACCCCAAAATCAAAAATACATATTTTTTTCCCCCGGCCTGGAGAGCACCACAAATGCCATCTAATACCATCATATTGGACAAATGGGAGATAACCCCCTAGGGGTTAAAGCCCAAAACTCCCCACCAGGGCAGTAAAATTTATAAATGGGCTACAAGCCGAGGACAAGTAGGGATTTTTTGGGTTTTTGGGGTGCCCCTTTTCCCTTTTAAAGGAGCTTTTAGTAAGGGAAAAAAAAATACTGGAAAAAATTTCCTTTGGGAAAAGAATGTTTCATTTTTCTTTTGGGAATTTTTTCAAAAAAAGTCAACAAATGTAGTGCATCTGGAACAAACCAAACAGTTGCAAAGAACATAACAGATAATTAAAAAACTCATTAATTTCAAATATAAAAACAAATTTTAGGGATGCGTGTAACATTGAAATGTAATTTCTTTTGGTACCCTTGTGTGCCGATTACTAACCATGTTACAAAGGGAACTGATGTAAAGTGGTGTTTTCTCAAAAAGAACAGTGGGGCTATTCTGTGTGTATCTTATGGAGGTTAGATAAGTAGCAAATACTTTCAAGTTCTAACAAACCCAAGTTGAAAATGTTTGAAACAGAACACAGATTTAAGTTCCTCCATTTTCCTCTCATATCCCAGATTATCCTGGACGCTACCATATGTGAATCATTCCCTAACCACAACTGTATGTTGTCTGAAATAACTCATTTAACATGACTTATTGGTGGCATAATGTGTCACATAGAACAGAGTTAAGCTCCTCCATTTTCCTCTCATATCCCAAATTACTGTAGAGATCACAACATGTGATTCATTTGATAATCACAACAGTATGTTGTCTCAATAATACATTTAGACTCAAGTTACTGGTGAAGTTCAGCAATAAAAAACAATCTTAAAGGGCAGTTCACCCCAAAATCAAAAATGCATATTTTTCTGCTGACTTGTAGAGCTGTTTTTCCATCCAGATAGTTTTGGTGCCAGTTGCGGAGTTTTGGAGATATCGGCCACAGGGATGTCTGCCTTCTCTCCAGTATAATCGAATAAGATGGCAATCGTGACCTGGTTACTCTAGATAATCCACAGACCTGTTACAGTGAGCAGTTCTTGTCTGTAACTACTTTATTTCAACTAAAAAGAAAATAGTTCCTACATGAAACAGCTCACAACAAGGTCTGTGGATTATCTTGAGTAACCAGGTCATGATTTCTGGAAAGAGACACTAGTGTTTAATTTTTCAAATGGATTTTTTGATGCTTTTAGCACCACAAGGTGAGTGCCATCCAGTTCCATTATATTGGAGAGAAGGCAGACATCTCGACAGCCAGTACCTCCTAAACTCTGCACCTGACATCAAAACTATCTAGAGGGGGATCAGTAGCACTACAGGCCAGGGGAAAATAACTATTTTTTAAATTTGGGGTTGAATTACTGCGTTTTTACACTTTAAACAATGTTCACCTTTTTCTGCTGTTTTTTTGCCATCTTTGTTTTGTTGGACAGCTTATTAACAATGTGACAATCAGTATGGTTAAACAAGGTACATCCTTCAAGTCAAAGATCTGAAAAACCTACAAAGGCAACAAATGAACATCTGGTGGGCTGAAATCTTTTTTATCTTAGACAATATCCATTACCCACACGTTGCTCTCTAAGCTTTGTTCATTTCATGCCGAAAATCAGGGTACCTGTCATATCTGACTGGCAACTCCAAGTAACAGCCACGTGTATGAGTAACAGGTCCTTTCTCTGAAAGTCCTGAAGTTGTGTGAAGGTGACAGTGACGCTCTTTCCTGTAAACAAGTCTGATCCAGTGCAAAACGTGAGGAAAGAGGAGAAGTGGTGGGTGTCAGACTCTCGATGGTACAGATGCAGCCACTTGAAATTTCCTACGCCTTTTGAAAGCCTTCCGGAAGCCTGCCAGTGTCCTCCCAGTTTCCAGCCAACTACCATTCCCCACCACCTTTGTGGGGTGTGCCTAGATTCCACTGTAACATGCCCATTTATTCAATTACAAGGTGTCACCATTAGATGGCGCTTCCCTCACAGAAACACAAAAACTAACAAAGATTTAGAGGTGCTTGTACTTTACCTAGTAGTATTTCTATTCTATACTACATTATTCATCTACTCCACTATCTCAGATGCGAATATTACACTTTTATTGCACTACTTTTATTTTAAAGATAGAAGATTAGTTTGGCCTATTAGTTAAAGTACTTTGTACAATAATATAAATTTGTTGCTAGGTTATATTATTATAGGTTACAATAAGCCACCCAGAAGAATTTAAGTTATTAAAATGACCACCTTTATCTACTGCAGTCTGTGTTATAAACACATTAGTTATTAAGGAAAACCAAAATTGTTACAATTGGCCCAGGTCTCCCCTATCTGAAAATATTGAGTCTCAGAAAAATTTGAGAAAGTTAGTAAAACAACTTAGTTCTGAAAATAATTTAAGTATTTTTCTCTCACCGTCAAAGACAAACACGTGTGCTCCTTTTGAGTTATTAAGTTAGGGAAACTTTATCAACTTTGTGAAAGCTGCTTGTGACAAATTCATATTAATGTTATGAATTTTACAACAAACACATTTTCTTTTTTTTTAAATCACAAATTCACCCTGCATCAGGTCTCCTGATCTCAAAATATTGAGTAAGTCTCTCAGAATAATGAGAAACTATGAAAATAACTCAAAATCATGACTTAGTATCTGAAAACAAATACTTATGTCATTTGAAAACTTTAAAAACTCTTACTATTTTAAGAGATTTTGAGATACTAAACTTGCAATATTTAAAATTTTGAAGTATATTATTTTAGTCCTCATAAGTAATTATTTTTCTGGAAGAAATCTGGCACAGAGCCAGCTCCTGCTGTGTTGTGGCAGTAGCTTGTGAGGGCGAATAGAGTGACTGTAGGTGACTGTCTCACCTTAATATCACTACTTTAAAACCACCAAATCACTTCCTTCAACAAATTTCGTTAGTTTATAATATGAAGAATTGTAAAAATGTTATTAACGACGCGTTAGTTTCAAATCAGTGTGATGATGTGTGTGACAGTGTGGGGCTGGAAACCTGTTTCGGATTCGCACATTCACACATTCAGTCCAAACAAAAGGGGACATCGTGATGCTAATGATGTGATGAATAGAAGAGCCGATAGGTTGGTTTTACTCTACAAACAGCTGGATAAAGCTGCGCTTATGGTTTAGTCTGGGTGCTTAGCAACGGCCATTGTTTACTCAAGACATTTTTAATCATTACAAGAGTGCACGCACCCTATTCTTACAGTAGGCTGTATTGATCTTAGTAATTTATTAAGATAGAAAAAACAAGACACACCAGGCCATATCAAAAGAAACAAATATTTGAGACACTGACAGCTTCAGGGACGTGAGAGAGGAAGCTTTGTCGAGTGTGCGATGATATTGAGGTATGTCCGTGTACTGTATGTGTGTGTGTGTTTGTGTGACGGAGAGAGGGAGACAGGTGCATCTTTTCCTGCTGAAGCTCCAATACCGTTTAGTCTTGACGTCTTCTGTCTGAAACTTAATAAAGCACCCTTGTTAATGATAAATATATTTTTTCAGGTCACACCGATTGCAAACACTGTTGCTCGTTCAGGCGTAAAATGACCCCGCGGCACCGCACTGAATAAAGACGGCCAAAATCTCCTTAAGAATCTTTCTAACTTCTCATGCCAAGTATGTGACAGATTTTCATAGCTTCACTTTAACTGAGTGATCACTGACTTTATTAGCCTGAGTATGGAGAAACACTGTGGCGCACACGTGTCAGCCTTCTGCTGGAGCCGCGGCAGCAGCCTGTGAACGCGAACAGAATGAATCTGTCTCAGTTAAATATCATGACTTTGTAAGCACCAAATGACTTGCTTTGACGAATTTTGTTAGTTTATAGGCCTAATACAACTAGCCTAATTGTAAAATATCATTTCCATGACAGACAGACAGCGACAGATCAATGATATACAGAGCGTTGTACAGTCCAAAAGTCAAAATAATAACAATAATAAAAATAATAAAAATCAATGTAATCATTTCCAGAATTCAGAAGATGTTTTTGTCTAACGATATATTCAGCTTAAGTCCGCACTGGTTGGCGTTTAGCCTTTGAAAAACAACATTTTCACTGAGGTTAAATAGGGTTTGCTCTCGGCTTTCACACATACTGGAAACAGTGGCACACACATAGCGGGGTGGTCTAACAGCTGTCTCAGAGCACCATAAATTACATTTATATAGTCACGATAATATTATACATTGTACATTATTCATCTCGGTACCACTGCAGATAAAGTCAGCCTCTCAGACTAGTGATGTAACCGCAGTTTTGTTCTCACTGTAAATCGCTCAGTCCCCAGCCGTATTACTTTTGCAGTTCTTTTGAGTAACAAAAAGCTGAAGTATGATATTTCTGACCTATGATATAGTTGCCTGATAATCATAAAATATGCTCTGTGTGGGAAGCTCTCTCCCTCATCAAATATAACTGTTGCTTCAACTTCCACACTCACTGCTCCTCCTGGTGGATAAACAGACCATTGCAACTGGTTTCTACAAAATGAACTTATGGGTGTGGTGAGTCGGCCCCGTGTTCTCTACGTCATCGCGGGGGATCTCATTAGTGCTACGAGCCCAGCCAGGTGACGACAGGGACCTGTCACGGATCGGTCTGGGCCCTACCACAGACCAAACGGAAATTTTAAGTGGCTCCATCTGTATGCATTTACATACTTGACAATTTGTTTCTCCTGAGCATTCTGGGTACTGGGGTAAACAACTGATCTCATGATCTTGCATGATTAGTTAGTTTATGGTTAGTGCATCATAGGCAGCTGCAATCCTTTTCAGCTCTGATCGAAGAGGTGTGAGTGTGTTGGCTCATTGTTCAATCACAAAAGCTGGCTCTTGAATCAGTTTTTAATGCGCAAGCTCCCTCAAGATTTGCTCGATGTTATCTGCTGTTGGAAGCCTTCGGCAGTTGTGAATATCCATGATTTCCGAATAGTTTCACCGCTTTACTTTGCCATCAGACAGCCTTTTCTGTCGGGAAACTGCCATTATATAAGCCAAATATCATGCTTTCCAAACCAACCAAACTCCATGGCTGAAATCAGTAATTACCTTGCACAACATAGGAGTTGCCAATCTGCTGTTGCCACAATTGGTTAGTCCGCTTGTGAATCCAAACTAACCTTTTAAAACACCAAAGTCACACAATAACACAAACAAGCTGATTGAGGCAGCGGCAGACCAGCAACTCACATGTTCTGCAGGATAAAATTACTGATTTTGCAAAAGCCTGAGTTTTGGTTGGTTGGGAGAGAGCGAAATTTGACTTATATAGCAGCAGTTTCCTCACTGTGGCCAAACACCTAGAGTGATTCCAATTTTTAATTCAGGTAGAAGCAAGCAATAGAACTTCCATGGTGGTCCCGAGTGAGTCAATAAAGTGATGTAAGTACTCAAAAAATGTAACTACATTTAGTTCTATTATGGAGAAATAAAAACGTTCAACTGCAATGGACAGTTGCAGAACACTGTGGAAAAGAAATCTTTTTGAGCTCTGACTTTAAAATGGGCATGTGGGCATAATCACTCCATTTAATTGTATTGTCAGGCAGCTTATGACAACATTGACTGACCTCCTACCTGTAGTGTCAGTAGCAATGATAACATGTTGGCTGGGTGTTGAATCCATTGTCAATAAAATACAGAGGCCTGAAACAACTGTAATGAATGTGTTTGAAAATGCTATTTTATGTGAAAATGAACAAAATGGTTCAATATACCATGAATAAGTTTATGTACTAAATTCCCTGAATTTATTTCAGAACTATGTAGCAAAGTTATTATTATTTGATCTGGCTTGCATTAATATTTTATGGTACAATTAGGTATTACGCTGACTCAAGTAGGGCTGCAACTAATCATTATTTACATAGTAGATTAAATGGTCGATCATTTTCTTGATTAATTAATAGTTATTTGTTTTAAAATTTGAAAAGTGTCAATCAGTGTTTCCCAAAGCCCAAGATGACACCCTTAAATATCTTGTTTTACTCACAACCCAAAGATATTCAGTTTACTGTCATAGAGGAGTAAAGACACCAAAATATATTCACATTCAAGAAGCTCAACTCAAAGAATTCTAAAATGACTCAAACCAATTAATTGATTGTCCGAATAGTTGGCAATTAATTTCATAATCAATTAACTGTTCATCACGATAGCCCCCTGTACAGGGGGCTGCGTCAGATGCGTGCGGTACAGACAATCTATGCGCACGCTAGGAAGCACCAATCCTAACATATAGCATACCAAAATGACGGGGAGAAACTCAGCTAAAAGCCTCTATCAAGCATTGCCACCTAAATGAAACACAATTTAAACCCCAAAGCAATAATATGGGCATTTAACAAAAACACGAAAACAGCGCACGTCCAATTTAGTGCTTTTATGAATCTCACCACTTCAAGCAAACCACACAAACAAGGTGTCATATGAAAGCACACCTGCTGCTGATTACAAAGATGTCTGTCTCGTCACTGTGCGACAAAAGCTCAGAGACGCCAAAGAGTCGCAAAAAAACCCTTCACAGAATCATAAAGTCTGTCTTACTTTTGCTGTTTTGTGGCCTAAAGTTATATTCCAGCTTGAAAAAAAACTGCTAATGTGTACTACTATGACTCTTCAGTAGTTTGAAATGAATCACGAAGGTCCTGGTTGTTTTCATAAAGATGAAGGGGCTTTTTAGAGTGGAGTATGCATCTTGCTACAATACACTATCTTTGGCTTCACGTCCTTCTGGATTGTCATTGGTGTTGCTAGGGTAAATTTGGGTGGTAGCGATCGATTCTCCTAACTCTGAAGAGTTGATAGAGGTGTCGATCATCAAAATTGACCAATGGGTTGTCGAGATATTTCCCTGCGGACCTTCCCAGTGAGTTTACGCACATGCTCACGACGTAGCCTGCAGGCAGCACTGAGGCAGAATGCCGAGTTTTTTCTCAACAATGGCAAGAAGAAAAGAGGAGAAATTTACAGCAGAGGAGGTTCTCTGAATGTTTGAATCAGATAGCGGTGCTAACATATACTAACAACACAATGCCAAACGTTTGTGTGACTGATGCCCAAATGGCACATTTGGTGGTTCCGCCTGGACATGTCTGTGCTAAAACATCTGTACAACTGTTCAGATTCACTTTTTTAGCATGCACTTTTGCACAGTTACTCATCAGATATCCCTTTACTAATTCCTAGATGAAATGGGCTACTATCCTATGATTCAAAAGAGATTTTCACTCTAAACAATGTTTTTTTTTTTAGGCGGAGATAAAAATTCACATTTTCTACTGTGTTCCAGGTGAATTTACTCTGACATAGTAACACATATCTTGATTCTGACACTTCTGTAGTAATCTCACATGTCTTACCTTTCTTTTGAGACCAAGATTATACATACAGCCCTTGTAGTTGTGAGAATATACTCCATTTATTTTGGGTAAGTTATTTCGGACAGGAGGCAGAAAATATAGGCCTCGTTGTTTTAGCTCGAGCCTCAAGACCTTGCACAACATACATTTATTATATGTTGATTTCTCTAAACAGTAAACATCTTGTTACATACAAACAACTTAGTTGATCAATTCTGCATCAGATATTTGGCTTGCTATTACACTTCCATTAGGCTTTTCCCTCTTCATGCACACAAGCTATACTTGTGGTAATTGATACAAATGCTAAATGATGGAACAAGACCATTTAATTCTTAAATATAGTATTTTGTTTTATCGTACTGCAATGGTGGAACAAGACATATATATAATACAATATAACAATACATAACAAATAACCAAAATAAATAAAAAGTGAATACAAAACACAATAATAATTAAAGCCTGCAAGCAGCGTTGAACGTGCCCGACACTCACGCTCCGCGACCCCCCCGCGCCACTCGGGACCTGCTGCGGCCGTGGCCATGTCGCCAGACGCCGACTGGTAGACGACGTGCTGAATTTTCACCCTCTACGGACACTGTAGGAAACACTGCGGCGTTACTTCCTGTCCCCACTAGGTGGCGCTATGACTATGAGTCGTGAGCGTCATGTAGATGTGTTCAGGCCAGGATTATTATCATACATGTGAAGTTTGGAGCAGATTTGACCATTTAATCTCATGTTATAGCAATTTCGTGTTTCATGGCGACACATGTAAAGTCGACGCCACGCCACGTCCACACCGTTCAACGCTGACCAATTCTGTGAATCAGAATTGATCACACACTTGTCTATATGTTACACACCAGTTTTGAAGTCAATCGGATCATTTGTGGAGGAAGAGTTTGTGTAGCCACGCCCACTTATGAAATTAATATCATATGCTCAGGGCGGGACCAGTGACAAACATATAAAGATTCAGGAAGATTCGACCAAGTAAACTGAAGTTATGTTCACTTCCTGTGTTTTGGTGAAACATCGACACTCGCCGCGCCATTAGGGCGGCAGTGTCTTATGAGACATCATGGTCTTCACAATATAGCATGACCAACATCAAATTTGAGTTGAATATGATCAATGTGGTCAGAGCAGCACCTCAAAGTCTAAAACATGGTATTTCCTGTCACCAGCAGGGGGCGCTATGACAATTACAAAATTTCTGCATGGAAACGTCTTCAGGGCGGGACTATTATCAACCATGTGAAGTTTGGTGCAGATCAGAGCATTTATGCAAAAGTTATAGCAATTTCATGTTTCATGGCGAGACATCAAAATTCGCCGCCACCTCACAGCCACACCCTTCAACGTGAGCAAAATCTTTTGATAACTTTTGATCACAACGTTGTCTAGATGGCACACAGACATTTTGAAGCAGTTTGGATAAGTATGTGGGAGAGAGAGTTGCTTGAATATGCATGGCGATGGATCAAAGACGGCGGCGCCATAGCAGCCACGCCCATCGACATAGGAAAAAGCTTTTAATAACTTTTGATCAGCATAGTGTCAGGATGATCTGAAAGAAATTTGAAGTGGATTGGACAAAATCCCTAGAAGGAGTTCGTTAAAAATACAACGTGTGGTAATCACGCCAAAATGACACGTGAAAATCAAAATGGCCGACTTCCTGTTTGGAGTAGACCAATGGTGTAAGAGACTTTTTTGTTCGTCTGGTCAAGTTACACATGTGTACCAATTTTCATCTTCCTACTCGAAAAAAAGCCCTATGGGGAGAGGTTTTTGAAAATTTCAAGGGGGCGCTATAGAGGCATTTTGCCCTGCCCATGGGTGATGCCCCCATCACATGTAAGAGGTTGCCATTCTTGACCTGTCCATCAATTTTCATGATGATATGACTTCATTAAAGACATCAAAAGGGCAAACGTACTTTCATGGCGAAGGATCGATATTCGCCACGCCGCCACACGGGCACCATTACTCGTACCTTCACAGCGTTCATAGTGTCGCTTCACCAACATGTTCTGCATGTTTTAGAAGTGGAATGAAGTTGATGGGATCAACTATGTGGCATCAGTACATGTTAAAGTAAACACTAGTCATTTCCATCATCAAAAATGGCGGCGCCGTAGCGGCCACGCCCATCGACATTGAGAAAAGCTTTTAATAACTTTTGATCAGCATAGTCTCTGGATGATCTGAAAGAAATTTGAAGTGGATTGGACAAAATCCCTAGGAGGAGTTCGTTCAAATAGAACGTGTGGAAATCACGCCAAAATGACAGGAAAAATCAAAATGGCCGACTTCCTGTTTGGAGTAGACCAATGGTGCAAAAGACTTTTTTGTTCATCTGGATAAGTTACACATGTGTACCAATTTTCATCTTCCTACTCCAAAAAAACCCCTATGGAGAGGGGTTTTTGAAGATTCAAGGGGGCGCTATAGAGGCATTTTGCCCCGCCCGTGGGCGAAGCCCCATCACATGTAAGAGGTTGCTATTCTTGACCTGTCTATCAATTTTCATGATGATATGACTTCATTAAAGACATCAAAAGGGCAAACGTAATTTCATGGCGAAGGATCGATAGTCGCCGCGCCGCCACACGGACGCCATTACTCGTAGCTTCACGGCCTTCATGATGTCACTTCACCAACTTGTTCTGCATGTTTTAGAAGTGGAAGGAAGTTGATGGGGTCAACTATGTGGCATCAGTACACGTTAAAGTAAAAACAGGTCATTTCCTGTTACCACCGGGGGGCGCTATGAGTTAGGTGGAAAGTCAATATATGGATACGTTCAGGGCGGCGCCCTCATCATGTCCAGCAAGTTTGAAGCTGTAACCATGAAGTATGTGGGCGTGACACCCGTTCGAAGCGAAACGGCGCGCTCCAAAACAGTCGCCAAAGTTTGTCGAGCCCTAGCAGCCACGCCCTTTGACCTACAGAAATTCTTTTAATAACTTTTGATCTGCATGGGGTCATGATGACGTGTACCAAATTTGAAGACGATTGGATGAAATCCCTAGGACAAGTTCGTTCAAATGCAAGTAGTGGAAATCGCAAAAAAAGGCCAAAATCGGCCCCTTTTTTGACCCTTCAAATCAAAATGGCCGACTTCCTGTTGACATTTCACCATGACGTTAAGAGACTTTTTTTGTGCGTCTTGGCATGATAAATATGTGTACCAAATTTCATGAGCCTACGACAAATAAACCCCAATGCGGAGGGTCTTTTGAAAGTTTGTAGGGGGCGCTATTTCGCCATTTGGCGTCGACCTTGTGCGCGCATACCGAAATATCGAATTTCGGATGTGGCCGGACGACTTTGCAAAGTTTCGTGAGTTTTTGAGCATGGGAAAGGGGCGAAATTGGGGCTTGAAAAGTGTAAAGAATAATAAATAATAAACAGCGCGATTTCAAGAGGGTCCTCGTCGGACGACGTTGTCGTCGCTCGGGCCCTAATTAAAGCTGCAAGCAGCGTTGAACGGGCCCTCGCGACCCCACGCCACTCGGGGACTGCTGCGGCCACGACCATGTCGCCAGAGGCCGACTGGAAGACGAGGTGCTGAATTTTCACCCCCTACGGAGACTGTAGGAAGCAATGCGGTGTTACTTCCTGTCCCCACTAGGTGGCGCTATGACTATGACTTGTGAGCGTCATGTAGATGTGTTCAGGCTGGGACTTTTATCATACATGTGAAGTTTGGAGCAGATGTGACCATTTAATCTCATGTTATAGCAATTTCGTGTTTCATGGCGAGACATCCAAAGTCAATGCCACGCCACACCCACACCGTTCAACGCTGACCAATTCTGTTAAGAAGCTTTGGTCACACACTTGTCTATATGTTACACACCAGTTTTGAAGTCAATCGGATCATTTGTGGAGGAGGAGTTTGTTTAGCCACGCCCACTTATGAAATTAATATCATATGCTCAGGGCAGGACCAGTGACAAACATATAAAGATTGAGGAAGATTTGACCAAGTAAACTGAAGTTATGTTCACTTCCTGTGTTTTGGCGAAACATCGACATTCGCCGCGCCATCAGGGCGGCAGTGTCTTATGAGACATCATGGTCCTCACAATATAGCATGACCAACATCAAATTTGAGTTGAATATGGTCAATGTGGTCAGAGCAGCACCTCAAAGTCTAAAACATGGTATTTCCTGTCACCAGCAGGGGGCGCTATGACAATTACAAAATTTCTGCATGGAAACGTCTTCAGGGCGGGATTATTATCAACCATGTGAAGTTTGGTGCAGATCAGAGCATTTATGCAAAAGTTATAGCAATGTCATGTTTCATGGCGAGACATCAAAATTTGCCACCACCTCACGGCCACACCCTTCAACGTGAGCAAAATCTTTTGATAACTTTTTATCACAACGTTGTCGAGATGGCACACAGACATTTTGAAGCAGTTTGGATGAGTATGTGGGAGAGAGAGCTGCTTGAATATGCATGGCGATGGATCAAAGATGGCGGCGCCATAGCAGCCACGCCCATCGACATAGAAAAAAGCTTTTAATAACTTTTGATCAGCATAGTCTCTGGATGATCTGAAAGAAATTTGAAGTGGATTGGACAAAATCCCTAGGAGGAGTTCGTTAAAATACAACGTGTGGTAATCACGCCAAAATGACACGTGAAAATCAAAATGGCCGACTTCCTGCTTGGAGTAGACCAATGGTGTAAGAGACTTTTTTGTTCATCTAGACAAGTTACACGTGTGTACCAATTTTCATCTTCCTACTCCAAAAAAAACCCTATGGAGAGGGGTTTTTGAAGATTTCAAGGGGCGCTATAGAGGCATTTTGCCCCGCCCATGGGTGACGCCCCTATCACATGTAAGAGGTTGCCATTCTTGACCTGTCTATCAATTTTCATGATGATATGACTTCATTAAAGACATCAAAAGGGCAAACGTAATTTCATGGCGAAGGATCGATAGTCGCCGCGCCGCCACACGGACGCCATTACTCGTAGCTTAACGGCCTTCATGATGTAGCTTCACCAACTTGTTCTGCATGTTTTAGAAGTGGAATGAAGTCGATGGGATCAACTATGTGGCATCAGTACACGTTAAAGTAAACACTGGTCATTTCAATCATCAAAAATGGCGGCGCCGTAGCGGCCACGCCCATTGACATAGAGAAAAGCTTTTAATAACTTTTGATCAGCATTGTCTCTGGATGATGTGAAAGAAATTTGAAGTGGATTGGACAAAATCTCTAGGAGGAGTTCGTTCAAATACAACGTGTGGAAATCACGCCAAAATGACACGAAAAATCAAGATGGCCAACTTCCTGTTTGGGGTAGACCAATAGTGCAAAAGACTTTTTTGTGTGTCTGGACAACTTGCATATGTGTTCCAATTTTCATCTTCCTACTCCAAAAAAAAACCCTATGGAGAGGGGTTTTTGAAGATTTCAAGGGGGCGCTATAGAGGCATTTTGCCCCGCCCATGGGCAACGCCCCTATCACATGTAAGAGGTTGCCATTCTTGACCTGTCTATCAATTTTCATGATGATATGACTTCATTAAAGACATCAAAAGGGCAAACGTAATTTCATGGCGAAGGATCGATAGTTGCCGCGCCGCCACACGGACGCCATTACTCGTAACTTCACGGCCTTCATGATGTCGCTTCACCAACTTGTTCTGCATGTTTTAGAAGTGGAATGAAGTTGATGGGGTGAACTATGTGGCATCAGTACATGTTAAAGTAAAAACAGGTCATTTCCTGTTACCACCGGGGGGCGCTATGAGTTAGGTGGAAAGTCAATATTTGGATACGTTCAGGGCGGCGCCCTCATCATGTGCAGAAAGTTTGAAGCTGTAACGATGAAGTATGTGGGCGTGACAGCCGTTCGAAGCGAAACGGCGCGCTCCAAAACAGTCGCCAAAGTTTGTCGAGCCCTAGCAGCCACGCCCTTTGACCTACAGAAATTCTTTTAATAACTTTTGATCTGCATGGGGTCATGATGAAGTGTACCAAATTTGAAGACGATTGGATGAAATCCCTGGGACGAGTTCGTTCAAATGCAAGTAGTGGAAATCACAAAAAAAGGCCAAAATCGGCCCCTTTTTTGACCCTTCAAATCAAAATGGCTGACTTCCTGTTGACATTTCACCACGACGTTAAGAGACTTTTTGTGCGTCTTGGCATGATAAATGTGTGTACCAAATTTCGTGAGACTACGACAAATAAAGCCTAATGCGGATGGTCTTTTGAAAGTTGGTAGGGGGCGCTATTTTGCCATTTCGCGTCGACCTTGTGCGTGCATCTCAAAATATCGAATTTCGGATGTGGCCGGACGACTTTGGAAAGTTTGGTGAGTTTTTGAGCATGGGAAAGGGGCGAAATTGGGGCTTGAAAAGTGTAAAGAATAATAAACAATAAACATTAAAGCTGCAAGCAGCGTTGAACGGGCCCTCGCACCCCCACGCAACTCGGACTGCCGGCAATTCGGGTGCTGGCGACCGCAGCCCCCATGCCACTCGGGGCCTGCTGCCGCCGTGACCTTGTCTCCAGAGGCTGACTGGTAGACATGGTGCTGAATTTGCACCCCCTTTGGATGCTGTAGGAAGCAATGCGGTGTTACTTCCTCTCTGCACTAGGTGGCGCTATGACTATGAGTCCTGAGCGTCATGCAGATGTGGTGAGGCTGGGACTTTTATCATACTTGTCAAGTTTTGGTGCACATAAGACTGTTTATAGCAAAGTTATAGCATTTTCCTGTGTCATGGTGAGAGAGAAAAATAGACCACACAATTCAAAATGGCTGACTTCCTGTTGGGTTTAGCCTATGGGTCCAAGAGACTTTTTTGTGTGCCTGCGTCTGCTACAGATGTGTACCGTTTTTCGTGCATATCGGTGAGACGTCCTATGGCGGCTACTTTTAGGAATGGGCGTGGCCAAGGCATTTAGCCACGCCCATTGACGAAATTCATATCATTTGTTCAGAGTTGGACTATCAATAAACATGTTAAGTTTCAGGCAGATCTGACCAGTACAGTGCATTTAAAGCAACTTCCTGTGTTTTGGTGAAACGTCAACTTTCGCCACGCTCTGAGGGCAACGCCGTTTGACCTGGCCTCAAGATCTTGACAATATAGCATCGCCAAGGTCTGAAGACCTGTCTGAGTTGATTTGTTTTGGAAATGGTCAACACGCTTGGAGCGGTACGTCAAAGTCTAAAACATGTCATTTCCTGTCGCCAGCAGGGGCGCTATGACAATCCTGGAATATTGTCACGTAGTGGTGTTCAGGTGGGGACTATGATCACACATGAGAAGTTTGGTGCAGATTGGACCGTTTTAGCTAAATTTATAGCAATTTCCTGTCTCATGGCGAATCATCAAAAATTCGCCGCCACCTGACGGCCATACCGTTAAACTGAGGCAAAATCTGTTGATAACTTTTACTCACAAGCTAGTGTAGAGGGTATGCAGCAATTTTGAAGCCGTTCTGATGAATCCTGTAGGCAGGAACTCTTACAAGGCAATGCGTGGGAAAGGTCAAAATTTACCACGAAATTCAAAATGGCCAACTTCCTGTTGGTTTTAGCCCATGGGTCCCAGAGGCTTTTTTGTGCGCCTGGGTGTGATACATGTGTGTACCGATTTTCGTGCGTGTCGGTGAAACGGGGCGCGGGGCTGCTGTGTAAGGGCGTGGCCAATCCATGTAGCCACGCCCCCTTATGAAATTCATATCATATGTTCAGGGCAGGGCGAGTTACAACCATGTGAAGTTTCAGGAAGATTCGACCAAGTACACTGAAGTTAGGGCCACTTATTGGGTTTTGGCGAAACGTCGACCTGTGCCGCGCCGTCACGGCGATACCGTTTGACGAGACATCATGGTCTTCATAATATAGCATTACCAACTTGTTAAGGCCTTTCTGACCAAATTTGAGTTTGATGTGGGCAACGTGCTCAGAGCAGCAGGGCAAAGTGTAAAACATGGCATTTCCTGTCGGCAGCAGGGGGCGCTATGACAATAACAAAGTTTGAGCATGTAGACGTGTTCAGGGCGGGACTATTATCAACCATGTGAAGTTTCGTGCAGATCGGACCATTTATGCCAAAGTTGTAGCAGTGTCATTTTTCATGGTGAAACATTGACCTTCGCCGCACTGTCAGGGCGACACCCTTTGACGATACGTCATGATCTTGACAATATAGCATTACCAAGGACTTAAGGCCTTACTGACCAAATTTGAGTCAGGTACGGTCAACGTGGTGAGAGCAGCACCTCAAACTGTGAAACATGTCATTTCCTGTCGCCAGTAGGGGGCGTTATGACATTTATAGAATATTTTCATATAGCCGTGTTCAGGGCGGGGCTATTATCAAGCATGTGAAGTATTGTGCAGATTGGAGGATTTATGCTAAAGTTATAGCAATTTCGTTTTTCATGGCGAGACATCAAAATTCGCCGCCACGTGACGTCCACGCGCCCTTCAACGATAGCGCGATCTTTTGCTAACTTTTCATCACAAAGTAGTGTAGTTTGTACACAGCGATTTTGAATCCGTTCTGATTAATCCTGTAGGAGGAGTTTGTTAAAATACAACGTGTGAAAATGGTCAAAAATGACATAAAACTGAAAGAAATTTTCAAAATGGCCGACTTCCTGTTGGGTTTAGGGTGTCGCTCCAAGAGGCTTTTTTGTCCGTCTTGACATGATACATATGTGTACCAAATTTCGTACGGCTAGGGCAAAGTTAAAGCAGGGGGCTTTGATTTTGAAAACTGTTAGGGGGCGCTGTTGAGGCATTTGCCACGCCCCTTTGTAACGAGCATAAAATATCAAATTTTTCAGCAGATGTGACAAGTGTGCAAAATTCTGGGACTTTTAGAGCATGTTTAGGCCCTCAAAAATGCGATCTTAGGGTAAAAATAAAATAATAATAATTAAAGCTGCAAGCAGCGTTGAACGGGCCCTCGCACCCCCGCGCAACTCGGGTTGCTGGCGACCGCAGCCCCGTGCCACTCGGGGCCTGCTGCGGCCGGGACCACGCCCGCTACAGGCTGACTGATAGACGAGGTGCTGAATTTTCACCCCCTTCGGACACTGTAGGAAGCAATGTGGTGTTACTTCCTGTCCCCAGTAGGTGGCGCTATGACTGTGACTCGTGAGTTTCATGTGGAGGTGTTCAGGCCGGGATTATTATCATACGTGTGAAGTTTGGAGCAGATGTGACCATTTAATCTCATGTTATAGCAATTCCGTGTTTCATGGCGAGGCATCAACATTCGCCGCGCTCTCAGGGCAACGCTGTTTGACGATACATCATGATCTTCACAATATAACATTACCAAGGTCTGAAGACCTGTCTTACCAGATTTGAGTTGGATATGGTCAACGTGCTGGAAGCAGCACCTCAAAGTCTAAAACATGTCATTTCCTGTCGCCAGCAGGGGGTGCTATGCCAATCACAGACAATTGTCAGATAGATGTGTTCAGGGCAGGACTATTATCAAACATGTGAAGTTGGGTGCAGATCAGAACATGAATGCTAAAGTTATAGCAATTTCGTGTTTTATGGCGTGACATCAAATTTTGCCGCCACCTCACGGCCATGCCCTTTAACGATAGCGTGATCTTTTAATAACTTTTGATCACAACGTAGTGTAGATGATTCACAGTGATTTTGAAGTCATTCTGATTAATCCTGTAGGAGGAGTTCGTTAAAATACGGCACGTGGAAAACGCCAAAATTGACCACGAAATTCAAAATGGCTGACTTCCTGTTGGGTTTGGGCAATAGGTCCAAGAGGCTTTTTTGTGCGTGTGGGTGGGATACATGTGTCTACCGATTTTCGTGCATGTCGGTGAAACGGGCCGCGGGGGCTACTGTTTTAAGGGCGTGGCCAATCCATTTAGCCACGCCCCCTTATGAAATTTATATCATATGTTCAGGGCAGGGCCAGTTACAACCATGTGAAGTTTCAGAAAGATTCGACCAAGGACACTGGCGTTATGGCCACTTATTGTGTTTTGGCGAAACGTTGACCTTCGCCGCTCCGTCACGGCAACGCCCTTTGACAAGACATCATGATCTTCATAATATTGCATTATCAACATGTTATGGCCTTTCTGACCAAATTTGAGTTGGATATGGTCAACGTGCTCAGAGCAGCACATCAAAGTCTAAAACATGGCATTTCCTGTCGCCAGCAGGGGGCGCTATGACAATTGCAAAATTTGAGCATGTAGACTTGTCCAGGGTGGGACTATTATCCATCTTGCAAAGTTTGGTGCAGATCGGACCTTTAACCCTTAAGTTATAGCAATCTCGTGTTTTATGGCGAGACATCAAAATTTGACCTTCCGCAGCGCTCGCGCCCTTCGATGTAATGAAGATCTTTTAATGACTTTTGATCACATGGTAGTCGAGCTCGCTCGGGAAAATTTTGAAGTCAATCCGATTAAACCTGTAGGAGGATTTCGTTAAAACACAATAGGTCGAAAACCCCTAAAATTGCCCCCAAAAATTTCAAAAGGGCTGACTTCCTTTTGGGGTTTACCCATGGGTGCAAGAGACTTTTTGTGCGTCGGTTGTCATCATGTGGGTCCCAATTTTCGTGCATGCGGTTAAACGACCGCAGGGGCTGCTGTTTAAGGGGCGGGCCTAGCCATTTTGGACCCCCCACCGCCAAAGCCCTAATACACGTAAATTTTCACCAACTGATCGACCCCCAAAAATTTTGGCTTTTCGATATTTAAAGCCCCCAAATAAGCGATTTAGTTCTAGGAAAAAAAAAAAATTTAAAAGCTGCAAGCAGCGTTGAACGGGCCCCGCACCCCTGGCCAACTCGGGGGGCGGCCACCGGGCCCGCCGGTAGACAGGGGCTGAATTTACAGCCCCTTGGAGCCCGCAGGAAGCAACCGGCTTTTACTTCCCGCCCCCCCGCTAGGGGGCGCTACGACCGGACTCGTGAGTTCCCCGTAGATGGTTCAGGCTGGGTTATTTCATACGTGTGACGTTTGGTGCAATGGGGAGCTTTTATGGTAAATTTTTATGGGGTTTCGTGTTCCATGGGGGGCATACCTTCCCACCCCGCAGGGGGAAACCGTTTGACAGATTTTTCCGGGCTTCACTACGCAGTGCAATATCATAAGTTTCTGCCAAATTTGTGGTCAGAGCCCCTCAAAGTGTAAAACGGGGGGTTTTTCCCCTTGCCAGCGGGGGGCGCCATGAATTCAAATATTTTTTTCATGTAGATGTTTTAGGGCGGACATTATCAATCATACGAATTTTGAGCAGTAAAAAGCATGTATGCCAAAGTTTATAGAAATTCGTGTTTCAGGGCGAGACGTCAAATTCCCCGGGCCCGTCAGGGCGGACCGTTGATGAGACACCCTGGTCTTGATAAAAAATTTCATTACTAACATTTAAGGTTTCTGTAAAATTTAAATGAATAGGCAATGCGGCAGAGCACACCTCAAATCAAAACAGGTTTTTTCCTGTCCCCCAAAGGGGCGCCATGACATTCAAATATTTTTTCATTAGTGTGTTGGGGCGGGCTATTATCACATGTAAATTTTTGGTGCAGATCAAAGCATGTATCCAAATTTATTGCAATTTCGTTTTCATGGCGAATATAAAACTTCCCGCGCCGCCAGGCAACCCCTTACAGATACACGAATCTTTTTAACTTTTAATATAAAGGGGTCTATTCGCATCCCAAAATTTGAACCCGATCCAAAATGAAACCGTGTGGGAGGAATACCCGAAGAACCAAAAAAAAAAACTTAAATTTCAAAATGGCGATTCCCTTTTGGGGGCGTACCTATGGGTCCAAGAACTTTTTGTGCGTCTGGGTGTGATACATGTGCGTACCGAATTTCGTCCGGCATCAAAGGGCCGCGGGGCTGCAGTTTTAAGGGGGGACGGGGCCGTTAGGCCACCCCCCCTCACGAAACTCATATCATATACAAGGGGGGGCCAGTTACAACCATGTAATTTCAGGAACTTCGCCCAAAGTACCCCCCCATTTAAAAGGCATTTTTCGGGGTTCACGGCGAGACGTCCCTTTTCCCGGCCCCTCGGGCCGCCGTTTACGAGCGTTCGGGCTTCGAAATAAGCATTACCAAATTTTAAAGGGCCCTTTTTCGACCAAATTTGAGTTGAATATTTAAAAGGGTCAGAGCAGCACCTCAAAGTGTAAACATTGCATTCCTGTCGCCACCGGGGGGCGCCAGGACTTTCAAGATTATTTTCATTTGATGTTTTTTCGGCGGGACATTATCATACGTGTAAATTTTGGTGCAGATGGGACCATTTTGGCAAAGTTATAGCGCTCTCGTTTTTCATGGCAACTCAAATTTCCCGCGCTGCCAGGGCAACCCGACAGATACACGAGATCTTTTAATAATTTTTAATCATAAGGGTCTTTCAGCATGCCAAATTTGAAGCCGACCAACGAACCGTCAAAGATAGTTTTTAGGCCCCCCCCCCCCCCAAGCGCCAACATCAGAATTTTAAAAACAAAATGGCGGCTTCCTGTTGGTTTAAAAAAAAGCCCCAAGCCCCGCTTTTCGCACGTCTTGGGATGATACACGACCCTCCGAATTTGGGGATTTCATAAAAGGGGCCGCCCGTGGGCCGATTAAAAATTTTTCTAGGGGGCCCCATTCCCCATTTTCGACGGCATTCGGAGTTTTCCCCAGCACCAAAAATTTCGCCAAGACAATGTGCATGTAAAATTTTGGGTGAGTTTTTGAGTATTTTAAACCCCCCCCAAAAAATGCGATCAAACAAAAAAAAAAATAAAAATTTAAAAGCTGCAAGCGCGTGAACGGGCCCCGCACCCCGGGCCCACTCGGGGGGGGGCCCCCCGCGGCCCCCGGTAGACGAGCTGCTGAATTTACAGCCCCTTGGGACGCCGCAGGAAGCAACCGCGTTATTCCCCCCCCCCCCGCTGGGTGGCGCAACGACCGGGACTCGTATTCCGTGATGCTTCAGGCGGGATTATTATTACGGTGACTTTTGGTGCAGATGGAGCATTTATGGTAAAGTTATAGCAATTTCGTGTTCCATGGAGGCATCGCCCTTCCCACCCGTAGGCGGCACCTTTTGAAAGATTTCCCGGGTCTTCAAAATACAGCAGTGCAACACAAATCCCTTTTCTGACCAAATTTGGGGTCAAGCACACCTCAAAGTCAAAAACAGGGTATTTCCTGTCGCCACGGGGGGCCCATGACTTTTAAAATATTATTTTATGTAGATGTTTTGAGGGGCGGGACATTATCATACATGGAAGTTGGTGCAGATCAAACAGTATGCCAAAGTTATTGCAATTTGGTTTCAGGCGAATTCAAACTTCGCCGCCCCCGCCAGGGAAACCCCTTTACAAGTAACGGATTTTTTAATAATTTTTAATCATCGTGGTCTAGTTCAGCATCCAAATTTAAAAGCCGACCGATGAACCGTGTAGGAGAGATACTCTGAGAAAAACCAAAAAAAAACATTCAATTCAAAATGGCTGATTCCTTTTGGGGGCGTGCCTATGGGCCCAAGAGACTTTTTTGTGCGTCTGGGTGTGATACATGGGGTACCGAATTTCGTTCACGTCATCAAGGGGGCCGGGGGGGCTGCAGTTTTAAGGGGCGTGGACGAGCCGTTAGGCCACCCCCCCTCACAAACCCATTCATATGATAAAGGGGAGGGCCAGTTACAACCATGGAATTTCGGGAAGCTTCGACCAATACCCCATTAGGGGCACTTTCGGGGGTTCACGGCGAGCGTCGGCCTTCCCGCGCCCTCAGGGCGGCGCGTTTGACGAAGTTCTGTGCTTCGTAATATAGCATTACCAACATTTTAAAGGGCCTTTCTGCCCAAAATTGATTTGGGAATATGTTCAACGTGGTCAGAGCAGCACCTCAAAGTCTAAAATTTTTGCTTTCCTGTCCCCAGAGGGGTCCATGACTTCAAAGATTTTTTCATTTAGATGTTTCAGGGCGGGACTATTACATACGTTTTAATTTTGGGGGGCAGATGGGACCATTTAGGGCAAAGTTTAGCGTCTCTTTTTCAGGGCGAAACATCAAACTTCGCCGCCGCCAGGGCAACGCCGTACGAGATACCGAGATCTTTTAAAAATTTTTAATCATCAAGCGGTCGTTGCGCATGCCAAATTTGAACCCGATCCAACGAACCGTCTGGAGGAGATAGCTTTTAGAGGACCCCTCGAAAATCGCCAACATCAGAATTTTCAAATCAAAATGGCGGACTTCCGTACGTTTTAAAAAAAGCCAAGCCGCATTTTCGTGCGTTTTGGGATGATACACGACCCCTCCGAATTTGGGAGGATTTCGTCAAACGGGCCCCCTGGGACCCGTTTGAAAATTTCTGGGGGCCCTTTCGCCATTTTGCGAGGGGCATTCCTGAATTTCCCGAGCACCTAATTTTCGCCAAGACGAATGTGCATGTCAAATTTGGTGAGTTTTTGGTTATGTTAAACCCCCAAAATGCATCAAACAAGGAAAAAAAAAAAAAATAATAATAATTAAAGCGCAACAGCGTTGAAGGGCCCTCGCCCCCTGGCCCACTGGGGGGCGGCACCGCCCCCCCGGGTAGACGGCGCGAATTTACACCCCCCTTCGGACGCCGCACAAGCAACGCGGGTTACTTCCCGCCCCCGCAGGGGGGCGCACGCCGTGACTCGTGAGTTGCACGAGATGCGTTCGGCGGGGATATTATCATACTGTGACGTTTGTGCAGATGGGAGCTTTTAGGTAAAGTTATAGCATTTCTGTTCCTGGCGAGGCTGACCTTCCCACGCCGTCAGGGCGGCACCGTTTGACGAGACTTCCTGGCTTCACAATACAGCATGCAATCATCATAATCCCTTTTCGACCAAATTCGTGGTCGAGCACCCCACCTCAAGTGAAATCGTGGTATTTCCCGTCGCCAGGGGGGGGGCGCCTGACATTCAAATATTATTTTCATTAGAGTGTTAGGCGGGACTATTATCAATCATACAATTTGATCAGATCAAAGCAGTATGCCAAAGTTATAGCAATTTCGTTTTCATGGGAGACATCAAACTTCGCCGTGCCGTCAGGGGGGCCCCGTTTTTTGAAAATCCGGGTCTTAAAATATATCTTACAACATTTTAAGGCCTTTCTGTCAAAATTTGATTTTAAAAGGTCATGGGGTCGAGCAGCACCTCAAAGTCAAAAACAGGGTTTTTCCTGTCGCCAGCGGGGGGCCCATGACATTCAAATTTATTTTCATGTAGATTGTTCGGGGCGGGACATTATCATAATGTGAATTTTTGGTGCAGATCAAACAGTATGCCAAATTTATTGCAATTTCGTTTTCATGGCGAGATATAAAACTTGCCGTGCCCCCATGGAAACGCCTTACAAATACACAGATTTTTTAATAATTTTTAATCATCAAGTGGTCTATTGCAGCATGCCAAAATTAAAGCCAAACGATAACCCGTGTAGGGGAGAACCCTTGAAAAAACCAAGAAAAAACATTAAATTCAAATGGTAAACTTCCTGTTGGGCGTGCCTGGGGGTCCAAAAGACTTTTTTGTCGTCTGGGTGATACGTGGTACCAAATTTCGTTCACGTCATCAAACGGCCGCGGGGGCTGCAGTTTTAAAAAGGGGCGTGGACGAGCCTTAGGCCACGCCCCCTCACGAAACTCATATCAATACAAGGAGGGCCGTTACAACCTGTGAAGTTTCAGGAAAGCTTCGCCAAGTACGCCCAAATTTTGGCCTTTCGTGGTTCACGGCGAACGTCGGCCTTCGCCCCCCCAGGGGGGCGCCGTTTGACGAGACGTTCTGTGCTTCGTAATGTAGCATTCCCAACATCTTAAGGCCCTTTCTGACCAAAATTTGATTTTGAATATGTTAAACGGGTCAGAGCAGCACCTCAAAGTGAAAAACATTGCATTTCCTGTCGCCGCGGGGGCCCCATGACTTTAAAAAGATTATTTTCATTTAAGTGTTCAGGGCGGGACTATTAACTACGGGGAAAGTTTGGTGCAGATGGCCCATTTATGGCAAAGTTATAGCGCTCTGTTTTTCAGGCAAAACATCAAACTTCGCCGCGCTCCCAGGGCAACGCCGTACGAATCACGAGATCTTTAATAACTTTTAATCTCAAGCGGTTGGTTGCAGCATCAAATTTGAACCCGACCAACGAAACCTCTAGGAGGAGATAGTTTTTTAAGGCCCCTCGCAAATCGCCAACATCAGAATTTTAAAATCAAAATGGGGATTCCCTGTACTTTTAGAAAAAATAAAAGCGCCTTTTTCGCGCGTTTTGGATATACACACCCCTCGAATTTCGGGGGTTTTTCGTCAAACGGGCTCCCCGGGGACCCGATTAAAATTTTTCTGGGGGGCGCCATTCGCCATTTTGGAGGGCTTTCCCTGAGATTTCCCGGCCCCTAAATTTTCGCCAAAGAATGGAAAGTCAAATTTGGTGATTTTTGAGTATGTTAAAGCCCCCAAAAAGCGATAAAAACAAGGAAAAAAAAAAATAATAAAAAAATAATAATAATTAAAGGCAAGCACGTTGAACGGGCCCTCCACCCCTGGCCAACTCGGGGGGGCGGCCACCGCGGCCCGCCTAGACAGTGCTGAATTTACAGCCCCTTCGGACCCGCGGGAAGCAACGCGGCGTTACTTTCCCGCCCCCGCTAGGTGGCGCTACGACCGTGACTCGTGATTTTGCATAGATGCTTCAGGCTGGGATTATTATCAAAACTGGGTTTTGCAGACAGCATTTATGGTAAAGTTAAGCAATTTCGTGTTCCGGGCGGGCTCGCCCTTTCCCCACGCCGTCAGGGCCACCCGTTTGACAGACTTCCTGGTCTTCACAATACACATGCAATCATCAAATCCCTTTCTGACCAAATTTGGGTCAGAGCACACCTCAAAGTGTAAAACGGGGTATTTCCTGTCGCCAGCAGGGGGCGCCATACATTCAAATATTTTTTTTCATGTAATGGGTTTTCGGGCGGGACTTTTACAATCATACAAGTTTGATGCAGAAAAAGCTTATGCCAAAGTTTAGAAATTTTCGTTTTCTGGCGAGAACCAAATTCCCGTGCCGTCGGGGGCGGCAGCGTTCGATGAACACCCGGTCTTGATAATTATCTTTTTACTAAAAACTTAACCCTTTCTGCAAAATTTGAGTTAAAATATGGTAAATGCGGTCAGAGCAGCACCTCAAAGTCTAAAACAGGATTTCCGTCGCCAGCAGGGGGGCCATGACATTCAAAAATTTTTTTCATTAGTGTGTTCGGGGGGGTTTTTATCATACATGTGAAGTTTGGGGGAAATCAAAGCATTATCCCAAAAGTTATTGAAAATTTCGTTTTTTCATGGCGAGATATCAAACTTCGCCGCGCGCCATGGCAACCCCTTACAACATACACAGATCTTTTAATAATTTTTTAAATCATCAAGGGGTCTGTTGCAGATCCCAAATTTGAAGCCGACCCAAAGAACCGGTAGGAGAGATAGTCGAGAAACTCAAAAAAAAAAACATTAATCAAAAGGGCTGACTTCCTGGGGGGGCAGCCTAGGGGTCCAAGAGATTTTTTGTGGCTGGGTGTATACATTTGCGACCGAATTTGTTCACGCATCAAGGGCCGCGGGGGCGCATTTTTAAAGGGCGGGGACGAGCCTTTGGGCCCACCCCCCCCCTCACAAAACTCATTTTTCATATATCAAGGGGGGGCCAGTTACAACCATGTGAATTTCGGGGAAGTTTTCGACCAAGTACCCCCAATTTTATGCCCATTCGTGTTCAGGGCGAGACGTCGGCCTTCGCCGCGCCCTAGGGGGCGCCGTTTGACGAGACTTCTGGCTTCGAAAATAAGCTTACCAACTCAAAGGCCTTTCTGACCAATTTTGATTTGAAATTTCAACGGGTCGGGCAGCACCTCAAAGGTAAAAATTGCATTTCCCTTCCCCAGGGGGGGCGCCATGACGTTCAAAGATTTTTTTCTTTTAGAGGGTTAGGGCGGGACTATTATCATACGGTGAAGTTTGGTGCAGATCGGACCTTTTGGCAAAGTTATAGGCTCTTTTTTTATGGCAAACATAAAAACTTCGCCGCCCCCAAGGGGCAACGCCGTACAGATACACGAGATTTTTTTAATAATTTTAATCATCAAGCGGTGTAGTTGCAGCATGCCAAATTTGAAGCCGACCAAACGAACGTCTAGGAGGAGATAGCTTTTAGAGGCCCCCGCAAATCGCCAACACAAAATTTTTAAAATAAAAAATGGGGGACTTCCTGTACTTTTTAGAAAAAAGCCCGCGCGCTTTTTCGCACGTCTTGGGATATACACGACCCCCTCCGAATTTGGGGATTTCGTCAAACGGGCCCCCGTGGGGGGCGAGAAAATTCTAGGGGGCCATTCCCCTTTTTGCGAGGCATTCCTGAGATTTCCCCGAGCACCTAAATTTTCGCCAAGACGAAGTGCAGTCAAATTTGGTGGTTTTTGAGTTGTTAAAGCCCCCAAAAATGCGATCAAACAGAGGAAAAAAAAAAATAATAATAAAAATAATAATAATAACAGAACGCAAGCTTATAAAGGGGGGCCCAAAGCCCCCGCGACTCGGCCCCTGTCTCGCGGACCCCGAAAACGCGAACAGCCCCGTTTCGTCACCGGAGGCACACCGCCAAAAATCTGCTATCGAACACGGGGGTCGAGCGGGGCTCCCCTCCTGTCCGTTGCTCTTATGCAAGGGGAAGAGAGGTGAAAGGCTGAAAATGTTTGCTGAAAAGAAGGCACCCCATTTTGATGAAACATCACAAACTTACTGGGGGGCCTGGGGAGGGGATCGACATGGCGCTCGCCAATTTCGTGCGAATCTGAGAAACTTTTGTACGCTTGATTTTTCTCTTTTTAAAAGCGCCCCCTTTTGACCAATTTGCCCCAAAATTTTGGCACGAGCCTGGGTTGACCTCTGAAACAATGATTTAGTTTCATTTATGCTTTTACTTTGACAAAAAAAAAGCAACAGTATGTGTTTTTTAGCTACAGAAAAAAGTTTTTTTTAATAAAAAAATGCATTTTTTGGAGTAAAAATTCTTTTGAAAACTTTTGATAGGCACATCTGGAGATTGTTTGTGCAAATTTTGTGCGGAGGAACGTAAACCTAGGAGGATTCGGAAAAGTAGGGTTTTGACGTGTAGCGACTTTCAAAAAGAAATAAAGCGTGGGAGTGGGCGTGGGCCCAGTCAAAAGATGCAGCTCTATTCAGGAACACATGGATATGAAGTTTTTTGAAGATGTGATTTAAAAAAGGAAGTTTACAGCCAAAATGCTTTGCATCCATTACAGCCCACCTAGTGAGTAGAAACCACAATTTTTTTGGGGTGGGTGGTCTTATCCTATTCTATATTACCCGTAAATGTGCAGCCCTCAGCTAATATTGGCTTTAAAAAATTTTGTTGTTTATGTCGTAATAACCACGCCCCCCTTTGAGCGTCGGGATTTCCTTCAAGGTAGCGTCGGATGACCCAGCTCATACCCCCCAAATTTTGTAAAAATCGGTGTTCCGTTTAAGAGAAAATAACTTCCCCTGTTTGCAGCGCCCCTAGTGGCCAACAATACCCCAAATTTGGGGTCATACCCCCCCCATGACAGCCAACCAAGGATCTCAACTTGGTTCGTTAGCATTTACTTTGACCCCGTTAGCAACTGTTCGGTTTTTATAGCTAGTAGAAAATTTTTTTCGTTAATAATTTCGCATATGTACAGAAAAAATTTTTTTGATAATTTAGTGAGGTCCGCTGACGAACGACGTGCCAAATTTCACAGTGATGGGACCAAACCCCAGGGGAGTTAGAAAAATGGGTTTTGGAGTTTTTGCGATTTTTTGAAAAAAAATTTTAGCGAAATGGGATGGGCCCAGCCCCGGAATTCAAGGGAAATCAGGGAACTGGGAATAGGTTTTTTAAAGTCGACATAGGGGGGTGGTATTATAGGGCCAAAAAGGTGTTTTTCCCTTTTTTATAGCGCCACCTGCTGGTACATTTTAGTTTTTTTCGTTGAGGTCCCTGCAGGGGGCTGGACCAACCCTCCAAATTGCACCGCCCTCCCATGCACGGGTTTTCCTGCAGCAGCACTTTACCAAGGAAAATAAAAAAAATAATAATAGTGAACTATAAAAAACCGAACAAAAACAATAGGGGTTCCCCGCCCGCGGGCCTGGGGAAAAGCGTAGCTTTGCATACCCCCCCAGGGCCCCGCGGGCTTGGCCCCTAATAATAATAATAATAATAATCCTAAGAAAACAATAGGGTCCCCCCGCACCGGACGGTGCTCGGGCCCTAAAATAAAATTAAAGCGCAAGCAGCGTTGAAAGGGCCCTCGCAACCCTGGCCCAACTCGGGGGGGGCCACGCGGCCCCCCGGTAGACGAGCTGCTGAAATTTTCGCCCCCTTTGGACGCCCCGGAAGCAACGCGGGGTTACCCTTTTTCCCCCCCCCCCTAGGTGGCGCTACACCGTGCTCGTGAAATTTTCAGTGATGCTTTTTAGGCGGGATTATTATCATACGTGTGCCCTTTGGTGCAGATCGAGCATTTTTGGGAAAGTTATAGCAATTTCGTGTTCCCCTGGGAGCATCGACCTTCGCCACGCCGTCAGGGGGGACCCTTTGACGAGACTTCCCGGTCTTTTCCCAAAAAGCAGTGCAATCATCAAATGCCTTTTGACCCAAAATTTTTGTCAGAGCAGCACCTCAAAGTGTAAAACGTGGTATTTCCTGTCGCCAGCAGGGGGCGCCATGACATTCAAATATTATTTTCATGTAGATGTGTTCAGGGCGGGACTATTATCAATCATACGAAGTTTGATGCAGATCAAAGCATGTATGCCAAAGTTATAGCAATTTCGTGTTTCATGGCGAGACATCAAACTTCGCCGTGCCGTCAGGGCGGCACCGTTCGATGAGACACCTGGTCTTGATAATATATCATTACTAACATCTTAAGGCCTTTCTGTCAAAATTTGAGTTGAATATGGTCAATGCGGTCAGAGCAGCACCTCAAAGTCTAAAACATGGTATTTCCTGTCGCCAGCAGGGGGCGCCATGACATTCAAATATTATTTTCATGTAGATGTGTTCAGGGCGGGACTATTATCATACATGTGAAGTTTGGTGCGATCAAAGCATGTATGCCAAAGTTATTGCAATTTCGTGTTTCATGGCGAGATATCAAACTTCGCCGCGCCGCCATGGCAACGCCTTACAAGATACACGAGATCTTTTAATAACTTTTAATCATCAAGTGGTCTAGTTGCAGCATGCCAAATTTGAAGCCGATCCGATGAACCGTGTAGGAGGAGATAGCTCTGAGAGAACTCAAGAAAAAAACATTCAATTCAAAATGGCTGACTTCCTGTTGGGCGTAGCCTATGGGTCCAAGAGACTTTTTTGTGCGTCTGGGTGTGATACATGTGCGTACCGAATTTCGTTCACGTCAGTCAAACGGGCCGCGGGGGCTGCAGTTTTAAGGGCGTGGACGAGCCGTTAGGCCACGCCCCCTCACGAAACTCATATCATATGATCAAGGGAGGGCCAGTTACAACCATGTGAAGTTTCAGGAAGCTTCGACCAAGTACGCCCAAGTTATGGCACTTTCGTGGTTCACGGCGAGACGTCGGCCTTCGCCGCGCCCTCAGGGCGGCGCCGTTTGACGAGACGTTCTGTGCTTCGTAATATAGCATTACCAACATCTTAAGGCCTTTCTGACCAAATTTGAGTTGAATATGTTCAACGTGGTCAGAGCAGCACCTCAAAGTGTAAAACATTGCATTTCCTGTCGCCAGCAGGGGGCGCCATGACGTTCAAAGATTATTTTCATTTAGATGTGTTCAGGGCGGGACTATTATCATACGTGTGAAGTTTGGTGCAGATCGGACCATTTATGGCAAAGTTATAGCGCTCTCGTTTTTCATGGCGAAACATCAAACTTCGCCGCGCCGCCACGGCAACGCCGTACGAGATACACGAGATCTTTTAATAACTTTTAATCATCAAGCGGTCTAGTTGCAGCATGCCAAATTTGAAGCCGATCCAACGAACCGTCTAGGAGGAGATAGCTTTTAGAGGACCCTCGCAAATCGCCAACATCAGAATTTTCAAATCAAAATGGCGGACTTCCTGTACGTTTAGAAAAAAGTCCAAGCGCGCATTTTCGCACGTCTTGGGATGATACACGACCCCTCCGATTTTCGGAGGATTTCGTCAAACGGGCCGCCCGTGAGGGCCGATTGAAAATTTCTAGGGGGCGCCATTTCGCCATTTTGCGACGGGCATTCCTGAGATTTCCCGAGCACCTAAATTTTCGCCAAGACGAATGTGCATGTCAAATTTGGTGAGTTTTTGAGTATGTTAAAGCCCCCAAAAATGCGATCAAACAGAGGAAAAAAAATAATAATAATAATAATAATAATCCTAAGGAAAACAATAGGGTCCTCGCACCGGACGGTGCTCGGGCCCTAATAATAATAATAATAATAATAATCCTAAGGAAAACAATAGGGTCCTCGCACCGGACGGTGCTCGGGCCCTAATAATAACTAGAACTGCAAGCAGTTATGAAAGGGGGCCAAGCCTCCCGCGCAACTCGGCCCCCGGGCGTCGCGGAGCCCACGCAACGCAAACGGCTCTGTTTCATCACCGGAAGGCACGTCGCCGAGGTTTGCCGTTAAATGTGAGGTCAAACGAGGCTGCCCTGTCTCTCCCTTCCTCTTACTGTAATGGGAAGAGCACTGCAAGTGTCAAAGGCAGAATATGTTTGTTGTGACAAGTCACGCCCACTTTGATCAAACATGACTAAACTGTACGGCCGGGCTCGGGAGGGACTCCAGATCACGCTCCCCGAATTTTGTGCGGATCCAAGCTACTTTTGTGTCGCTTGATATTACCGTATTTATAGCGCCCCCTGTTGCCCAATTTGCACCAAATTTGGTACAGAACCTCTGGGTGACCACTGAAAGAAGTGACTCAAGTTTCATGTTGATACCTTTTACTTTGACAAAAATATGCAACAATATGTGTTTTTAAGCTAGCAGAAAAAATTGTTTATTTATAAGTACCGCATTTTTTGGAGTAGCAAAATTCTTTTGATAACTTTTGATCAGGGCCATCTGGAGACTGTATGTGCAAAGTTTCGTGCAGCTGGAGCGTAAACCCTAGGAGGAGTTCGAAAAAGTAGGTTTTTGACGTGTAGCGAATTAGAAAGAGAAATATGTTGTGGAACTGGGGCGTGGCCTATGGCATAAGATGCGGCTCTATGCAGGGAACATGTGGATATAAAGTTTATGAAGATGTGACTTAAAATGTGGAAGTTACACGCCAAAAACGCGTTTGCGTCTGTTATAGCGCCACCTAGTGGAGTAGATGCACAATTTTCGGTATGGGCAGTCTGTGTCCTATTCTACATATACCCTGTCAATTTCAGACCTCTCAGCATAATACTTGTGCTGAAATAAACATTTGTTGTTTATCGTGTCATAAGCCACGCCCACTTTGACCAGTCGCGATTAACTTCAAGATGTGGCCTCAGGAGTCATCCAGCATGGTAACCAGCCAATTTTGTTAAAATTGGTGTTGTCGTTTAAGAGATATAAATGTACCGTATCTGCAGCGCCCCCTAGTGGCTAACATCAGCCAAATTGGGTCTTAGCCTCACAGTGGCATGCCAACCAAGGATCTGAGGTTTGGTGTCGTTAGCATTTATTTTGACCGAGATATGCAACAGTTTGCGTTTTTATAGCTAGCTAGAAAAATTCATTCGTTAATAAGTAGCGGACTTTTTGACCGAACGAAATTCTTTTGATAACTTTAGCTCATGTCCAACTGTAGACTGTACACACCAAGTTTCATGCTGATTGGACAAAATCCCAAGGAGGAGTTCGAAAAAGTAGGTTTTCCAGTTTTCACGATCTAGCGGAAAAAAATTATAGGCGGAAATGGGCGTGGCCTAGGCCAGGTGATTCAGGGCAATTAAGGGAATCTGTGGATATGAGGCTTTGGAATGTGCGACAAACAGTTTGGGAGTTATAGGCTAAAAGGCATTGCCCTTGGTTGTAGCGCCACCTGCTGGTGGACATATGTCATTTTTTGCGCCTGAGGTCCCTGCAGGGGTCTGGACCAACCCTCCAAATTGCACTGCCCTTCCTTGCACGGTTTAGCCTGCAGCAGCACTTTTATCAACGGAAAAATAAAAATAAGGAAAAAAAAAAAAAATAAAATCTGAACAATTACAATAGGGTTCCCAGCACCGCTGGTCCTGGGAAACGCGTATGCTTGCATACGCGTTCCCCAGGCCCCGCGGGCTTGGCCCCCTAATTAAAGCTGCAAGCAGCGTTGAACGGGCCCTCGCACCCCTGGCCAACTCGGGGGGGGCGGCCACCGCGGCCCGCTGGTAGACGAGCTGCTGAATTTACAGCCCCTTGGGACGCCGCAGGAAGCAACGCAGCGTTACTTCCCGCCCCCGCTAGGTGGCGCTACGACCGTGACTCGTGAGTTGCACGTAGATGCGTTCAGGCTGGGATTATTATCATACGTGTGACGTTTGGTGCAGATCGGAGCATTTATGGTAAAGTTATAGCAATTTCGTGTTCCATGGCGAGGCATCGACCTTCGCCACGCCGTCAGGGCGGCACCGTTTGACGAGACTTCCTGGTCTTCACAATACAGCAGTGCAATCATCATAATGCCTTTCTGACCAAATTTGTGGTCAGAGCAGCACCTCAAAGTGTAAAACGTGGTATTTCCTGTCGCCAGCAGGGGGCGCCATGACATTCAAATATTATTTTCAAGTAGATGTGTTCAGGGCGGGAATATTATCAATCATACGAAGTTTGATGCAGATCAAAGCATGTATGCCAAAGTTATAGCAATTTCGTGTTTCATGGCGAGACATCAAATTTCGCCGTGCCGTCAGGGCGGGCACCGTTCGATGAGACATCCTGGTCTTGATAATATATCATTACTAACATCTTAAGGCCTTTCTGTCAAAATTTGAGTTGAATATGGTCAATGCGGTCAGAGCAGCACCTCAAAGTCTAAAACATGGTATTTCCTGTCGCCAGCAGGGGGCGCCATGACATTCAAATATTATTTTTCATTTAGATGTGTTCAGGGCGGGACTATTATCATACATGTGAAGTTTGGTGCAGATCAAAGCATGTATGCCAAAGTTATTGCAATTTCGTGTTTCATGGCGAGATATCAAACTTCGCCGCGCCGCCATGGCAACGCCTTACAAGATACACGAGATCTTTTAATAACTTTTAATCATCAAGTGGTGTAGTTGCAGCATGCCAAAATTTGAAGCCGATCCGATGAACCGTGTAGGAGGAGATAGCTCTGAGAGAACTCAAGAAAAAAACATTCAATTCAAATGGCCCCACTTCCTGTTGGGCGTAGCCCATGGGTCCAAGGACTTTTTTG
>JAWZSL010000123.1:0-65304 GCA_034769285.1 Lutjanus argentimaculatus
TACATGGAAGAGTTTGAATAGCCCTGAAATCTTTCAGAGGAACACCACCGAGCCACTGGTTCAGATATGTGGACGACACATGGGTTAAAATCAAAAGCCAAGAAGTGCAAACTTTTACAGAGCACATCAACTCAGTGGATAAAAACATCAAATTCACTAGAGAAGATGTCAAAGATAATTGCCTTCCTTTCTTGGATTGTGAAGTTCACATTGGTAAGGACAGGAACCTCCACATTGGGGTATATAGGAAGCCCACACACACAGACCAATACCTACTCTTTGACTCACACCACCCTTTGGAACACAAACTAGGTGTTATCAGAACTCTGCAACACAGGGCGGATAATGTACCAACCAGCACTCAGGCCAAAAAGAAAGAACACAAACACCTGAGGGAAGCCCTGACAACTTGTGGCTACCCCAGTTGGGCCTTTGTGAAAAGCCATGGTTGCCAGGAAGAAACACCAAAAAGGATGGTGAGGAGAAAAAGAAAATCAAAAGGAACAACATAGTGATTCCATATGTGTCTGGGATATCTGAAAAACTCAGGAGGGTTTTCAACAAGCATCACATCCCTGTGCACTTCAAACCCAGTAACACACTCAGACAGAAATTGGTGCATCCCAAAGATCGCACACCACATACACAGAAAAGCAATCTGGTGTATGCTGTCCAATGCAGCGAGGATTGCAAGGATTTATACATTGGTGAAACCAAACAACCACTAAACAGACGCATGGCTCAACACAGGAGACCTAACTCCTCAGGTCTAGACTCAGCTGTCTATCTACACCTTAAGGAGAAGGCACACTCCTTTGAAGACAGCAACGTCCACATTCTAGACAGAGAGGACAGATGGTTTGAGAGAGGAGTTAAGGAAGCCATCTACGTCAAAATGGAGAAACCCACTCTAAACAGAGGAGGAGGCCTAAGACACAACCTCTCTCCTATTTACAATGCTGTTATTTCATCTTTGCCCAGGAAATTCAACAACTTGACCTCCAAAAACAACAATGTTTCACATTCATGTAACTCTAACGACTGTGGTCCACAGTCCTTTGTCTCTAACGACTGACACTCATACCTGGTTTCGGGTCACACCCAGTGATCAACGACTCCAAACGACTGTTGTCAATCTGATTGGAGCACTCATGAATTTGAACACATCTACAGAGGTTAAATACCTGGGGTTCCCACCATTTAGTTAGACTAGCTCTGACTAGTCTGACAGGCATGAACTGATGAAGCTTCTTGGATGAGAAGCGAAACGTCTTCAATAAGACTTTTAAACAAGTCCAGTTGCTTTCGATTTAATCTTTTCCTGAGATTAGAGTTTACCATAGGGGACCTTTGTGACAGGATTTAAGTCTGACTGGACGTGGCATTTGACGCATCCGTGGAAAAAACACCCTGCAAATTCATAGCAGGTGTTTGTTTCTGCATTATAACCATCCACAAAGTATGGTCCGATTTGCTGTTCACCACGATTGAGGGCATGTTTTATCTCAATGTTTTCTGCATGAGCAACATATTCAAGCCACTGTATAGACACATTTGAATACGCTTTATTCTGATCAATGTATGCACCTTCATACGTGAGCGCTAGTGTGTCTTTGGGCAAAAACAGTGTCTTGAATACGCCCATACAACTAGATGCCAGAGTGGTGAACACAAATGGATCAAGCTGTGTGCACTGGATGAATGTTTCTCTATAAATCATACATGCTCTGCGCAACACCTCCATGTCATTGACGCAGTAGCGGCGAATCTCTGCTTGGAAATCAAATGTTTTTCCACGGACTGTCATACCATGCCAGAAAAGTCTTTTTCTCACTGTCACACATGGTGCCATAGCCGTAGTAGGAGGGGTCCGGGTAGGGGCCAACAAAGTATTCATTAGCCCTGGTGTTAAACCTGTGTGGAAAGTAACCCTTCTCCATGTCCTCAAACCCCAAGGCTGCTGGTGTTTTCGATAAGCGCATGGGTAGAAAACTGAATCTATCCAACGCTGTTGGAATGCCTTGTCATACATTAGAATGACCCTGCTACCCCTCATTGTCACTGAAGGAGTGATTCCATGTTTGACAAAGTACTCCAAAAGTATGTAATTGTCAAAGCCGGAAGCGTTATGTGCAATAAAGGTATATCCCTTAAATCTAGGCCGTCTGTAATGTTTTACAAATGCACCGACACAATTTAGTGTGTTAAAACAAAACATGTTTCCCTCGATATCCATTGCACACACAAAATTTGCCTCATGCTTGCCATCATGATACCGCATCTCAAAATCAAACGGTATGTATTTCGTCTGTGGGTCTTTTTCAATCGGCTGTATAAAGCATTCATGTGACACATCAGTTTCCTTTTCACGTTCGCCACAGTGCATGCACACAAGGGGTGGACACACGTGTGTTTTTTTTCCATTTTCTGTATGTTTTTCCACATGCCTCACAATACCTCAGTGTATCACAAGGTATGAGATTATGCACTCTTTTAATTTATGTTGTTCAAAACACTGTTTAGATTTACAGATGCGCTTGCAGTCATTGCATTTTAAGCTTACACCTGCATGACTCTCACACTGTAAAGCAAACATTGCATCTTAACTTACAGTTGTGATACATAGGGGTCTCATATGTGTTGTAGCAGTAGTGACACATAATTGGCACAGAAAAAAACGGTCTGGTTTTCTATCAAATAATAGTGATCATTATGCAGGTATAACCAGACTGTCTGTGGGTGTGGGTCATCATGTGTTTTAAAACACTGCAAGCGTTTGCGCCCAGTTGTTGTATGATGAAAAACAATTTTTACATTTAAATGATTTTCAAATTTGGTCACATCTGAAAGAGATATTTTATACAGTCGATCAAAACCCAAAGTGGTGTGCAATTGCACAGCATACTCAAGTTTTTCAGACTCTGACATGTTGGCATCAGCAAAATGTGCAAGACACAGAGAGAAACACAAGTTGTCATCTTTACCGTTCTTTGGGTTGTACAGAAAGCGCCCCTTTTTAGATAAAATATCATCATAAAAAACATTACCTAATTTGAGGCGGGTGCCGCCGTTTCTGTTTCAGGCTAGTGTGACTACAAACTCCAATTCATCATCTGTCATACTTGTGTCATTGCTCTGTAAAACCTGGGCAATTTCCTCCATAAACAGATCAGCGTTGTACTCGTTATCTGAATTTAAGATAGCTTGTACATCACCGGCCAGGGATGGCCCTCTTAGAACAACGTTCAAAACGCTACCGGCTGGGGCACCAACTAGAGCTTCATCAATCACACCAGACAACCTTTCTCTGATTCTGGCGGGGACCTGCCCCGGTTCATCTAAGCTAATGTCTCTAAAGTCGAGACGCTGTCTTAGCTCAGAGGCATTAAAGTTAGGTATGTCCCTGACTTGAATACCACAGCCTTCGGCACTACATGTGGAAGATGAATTAGTTTCCACACTTGATTTACCACCACCCCACTGTCCAGATCCTTGATCTAGTGTAGACCCATCATGTGTAGATGAGGGTGTATCATTGTTACCCATACTGCCATTTGCCTCCTCATCCATTTCAACATTCACAGCACTCCTACTGCTTGACCCGGGGTTACCAGACATATCCCCCTGACCATTGTGTCCGGACATGAAGAGCTTTGAGTAGACTGATCATCTGCTAAACCAGATTCAGCAGCCATATTGCTTTCACACCTAGGCACACTGATCAAAGCAGGGGCAGACGACTCTTCTGCTAATTCCTGCCCAGACACACTGGTTACAATAGGAGTACCCTGAACATGCGTTAAAAACCCCCTCCTCAGCCATGTTGTCTTTACACCTCTGCTCATTGTTCACCACACCTCTACTGTGTGAAGCAGGATCTACAGTAGACTTACACGCAAGTGCCTGGTCTTTAACAGTAGTGGAGGTGTGGTGAACAACAGCTACATCAGACACAAAACAGACTACGAGGTGTGAAGACTCGCCATTGTTGTCTGATTCACTAGCATCAGCAGCAGTACCACGGCGTAGCATTCTGTGTTTAAGCTTATGTTTTAACTTTTTAACTTAAAACATAGAATTCTAGAGCGCTGTATTTTATTCCAGTGTTTTAGAGCTATGTAATTAAGGTTTGTACTGGATTCAGGTATTGCTTCCAATAATTTGACAATCATTATTTTTAGCACGCCAGTATTTGAGACGGTCTGAGAAATCATCATCATTATTAACAACACCAGCAAACAGGCCAGATCCGTCGCTTTGTTTTGAAAATTTTTCTTGGTGGGGACATGATATCAGCTAGTAAAATAAGATATTATTGATCCTCTGACAAAGCACTCTCAAAAGACCCCACTATAAGGCTTTGGGTTTTATTTAGCTCGTGTATGCCTTTCCTGACACCAATTAAATTACCTAAGGTACTTCTAAACCGAGCAGAAGATTTACTCAGGGCCAGAACCAAGTTAGCAAAAATCTGTTGGTCCTTTGCAGCTAATCAAGTTTTTTGTCAGTAGAAATCTGGTATTCAGTTATTTTTTGTTTTAGTTCACAGCCCAATTGATCAAATTTGTCAAATTTATCATTTACCAAATTATATATTCCATCTAATTTAGCATCCACAGCTTCAGATACATAGTTTGGTTTGAAACAATCAATGACTTCCGCCAAATCAGGATGATCTGCAGGCCCCAAGAATTCTACTAGCTCTGTTTGAGAGTCAGGTAAAGCAATTTCTGACAAAGGACACAAGGGCTGTATGGTTTGCACTTCTTCACCTACAACACCAAAATCATTTACCTCAGCAGTTGAATGTGGGGCACTGGGTCCCTCAACAGGGGTTTCTGAAGAAGAAGATGAAGAAGACAAAGCAGGAGCGCAGTCACTTGGATCTTGAGGATTCTGGATACAGTCATTTGACTCTTCAGAATCCTGAATGCAGCCACCACCACTACTCTTGAAAACAATCCACAGAAGGAGCAGATGTATAGGTCTCCTCAGCCAATGTTGCTGTGTCTGTTTCCCTGTGCAGGTTAGCCTCTTGGGTTGAAGTCAGGTCATCATGCACTATTTCCCTAATAAGTAAAGTTTGAAAATACACTGTTAACAGATACGCACACAAATTAGATTGCTGTTTTTTCTTTTTTTTTTTTAATTAAACAACCGATTTTGTACATACCATACACCACAACTTGCCTGCAGGGTTTCCTCCTCCTCCTCAAGCCTTTTAAGTTTTTCCTGCTCAGCACGTCTCACTCTCAAAGACAGTGACCTTCTACGCTTGGGCTGCTGGACTGAAACAAAACCCAAAATTTAAATCTAACAAATTTTACCACCACAGTAACAGAAAAAGGGAAAAAAATACTCACCTTCAACAGGGGCAGGGGGAATGTTTTCAGTATCCTCCAAGTTGTTACCAAACCGACTGAAAGCTTGTAAATAACTCCTTTAAGAACAACAATACTTTGGTTATTGCTATATTTTGGTTAAATTTTAGTAAAAAACAATACAGCAAGAATAATCAAGAGGTTAAAAACAGATAAGGTACTCACCAATGGGGCACGCCATTTTGGATTCTCACTTTTTTCAGCTCACAAAACAAATGTTGAAACAGAGAAAATAAAATTCCTTGTTCAAAATTCAGGAAAAATGAAGAATGCTGTTAGAATAGCACAGACGATCTCAAAGGTCCCTTGATGAGCAGGAAAACAATGGCCAGGTAAATCTCAGTGCTTGCGACTTATAGCATTGAAGCTAGCCTGTAAACACGCCCCGTGAAAATAACCGCCAATAAACGCACCCACAAGGAGGCGCCTCAATGATAACTTGACATTATAGGCTGAGCATTAGCCAATAGTGTACAGGTAGGTGGAGCGTTATACTGTAGAGCCAATAGCGTTCAAGTAGGTGGAGCGTGTGACGTAAAGGCCATGACATATACAGAAAGGATTTCAGGGGAAATGACATCATGGCGGAAATGACGTCACGACGTGCACGTCGCGCACATGTTTTTTCACATGCACGTGCACGCGCAAAGGGCTACTTGGATTTCTTCTGTTGCTGATAGAGGAAAAAAAAGTAATTTAGAAGCGTATGGTTTATTTATATTACTTCTTCTCTATGATTATGCTACAAAGTAAAACCTAATAAAATACGAAACCTCTTTTTTTCCTGATAACCATGTAGCAGAATTTTATGTGCATTTTAACGCAGAAAATGAGAAACAGAACAGAAAACAGAGCAAGAGACCTACGTGTCTTGAAAGGTATCTCCTGACTGCAGACAAGACCTTGAACTTGGTAATTTTCATCATCTAGTGAAGCTGAACAAATCATATGAATACATTTGTTATGCGCACAACCCCCACTTATACTACTTACGTATTTTTATTCTCTGAGTGTGAGAACTTTCTGAGCGCGGGTTTTTTGTATTGTTTTTCTTGTAGAAAAGGGTTTTGTTTGAAAAAGGTATAAAAAAAATGGATATTCATCTTTAAACGGTGTTTTTACCGGATCACTTCTGCAGTGAAAGACGTCACAAGACCGGCCATCATAATGAAGAGAGGTAATCTCTGTTTAATTTATTTTTTAAGAAAAGAAAACAAAGTTTTAACGTTTTAAAAATACGCCGATTTATTTATTAAGCAAGTGGTTCGTGCAGAAATCCATCAGGCTCCTACAAACGCCAGAAACCTCGCTGACATCTTTGATTTTTGAGTGTAAGTATACTGTTTATTTATTATAAGATGGCAAAGAAAAAATACCAGTAATACTATAAATACACATACACAAATTGCTCCGTGTTTATCATTAATTTATTTATTTTATGTTTAGCTATAACACAGGAAGATCTGGCAGACATTGCCCTGTCACAATTATACTACAGTGAGTAGTGTATTCTTTTTTTACATTTTTTTCTTTCCAGCATTTACGTTTTAAACAGCCCAGCTAATAAAAAGAAAAAACAAACAAACTTACAGATACTCCAGACATCACGTCGTTTCGTGAGATTTTGAACAAGGCGCAGAAGGCCAGAGTTTCTGCAGAAGAGTCTGTTAAATCCTTTTGCATCGCTTCCCCGCTAAAGGTCCTTCCTACCAACCCAAGACTGATGCAGACCGGTGGGTGAACCAGCACCATCCACAGCCAGAGACAGACGCAGACAGTGGGAGAGTCATCAACATCCTCCCGCGTCACACCCTGTTAAAGTCCCTTCACCACAGCCAGCGACAGAGGCGGACCTGCCGGGAGAAGAGCGCAGCTTCCTGTGACGTATCACAAGACAACGAGAGGGGGTGGGAGGGTATTTCTGGCAGGGGGTGGCATAAGTTTAGAAGACAGCGCCACATGTGGCGATGGGTAGTAATGACATTTTCAATATTGTGTATGACTTCAATGATGTTTTTTTTTTTTTTTTTATATCTCTGGTTGACAGATGATGAAGAGGGGAAAAGAGGCTGAAAGACTCATCAGAGGCGTGAGGACGGGGGAGCGGAGAAGAAACTGGAGCGGGAACCGGCAGGCTTTAATCGGAAAGAAAAGAAACCCTGCAATGCAGACGTTTGACTTTGGCAAGAGAGCTTATTTCCTTCTGTCGGTATGTTGTTGCAAATGAAATGAAATGTGGTAACTTATTTTAGTCTGTAACCTTTTTTTTGTTTTTTTTTTTTTTTTTTTTTTTTTTTTGTTCTTCTGGTAAAAAGGCAAGTTGTAGCAGGACAGCATGGATGAGGAGAGATTTAGAGACTTTTTTTAATCTCTGTCAACCCGATGTAATACCGTTTGAATTAGAGACAGCTGTTAGAGAATTAAACCAAATTCCGGGGACTTTTGGGCTTGAATTAGGCCTAGATGAAGAGATGGACGTAGGTGAGCATTCTACGGACGCTTTAGCAGAGCTTGAACAGATCTGCCGTCAGGAAAACTTTTTTCAAACCTTACAAGATGCTCTTTCAGTTAAATCAGGCCCCCTCCACCGACCACTCGCAGCAAAATGAATATGAGGCACAATTGGTAAATCAGGAAGACCCCCCCCCAGAGCAGAGAGGAGGAAATCCTACTCGGCAAGCTGAGCCAATTCCAGATCCCCCTCCCCCTGCCACCCCTCCAAATCAGAGAGAGCCTGCAGAAAACAGTAAACATAGAAACCACACGGCGTGACCGTTTCAATAATCTAGAGATAAGAAGTTTTCTAAAACTTTCCTCAAATTGGACGAGTAATAGATTATGCTACATTTTACCACGAAGTCATGAGAAGCCTTGAAAACCTGGTAGAATGAGCGATCCCAGAGTTTAGGCATAATGATATGATACAGTTGGAGCTGATAGGCGAAAATGTGCAAAGACACGCCTCTGTCAGCTATCAAAATGACGATGAAGCCGTTATGATGGCTTTTCAGTCCTTGGTAGATAAATTAGTGCAATCAAACGCAGCGATTATGGAAGACGTAGGGCTAGAATTAGTTGTGCAGGTGGTACATTAATCCAGAGGGGGTGTCAAGAGGAAGTTGGAAAACACTTTAGACTATGAAACCCTCACCAAGAAAGCTCCTCATCTGTATGTGACAAACAACTTGAACAATCAACTCTGTTTTGCCATCAGCTTAGCTCATCTGATCGATCCTAATTTGAACGATAGCCAGGCTGTAAACTTTGGAAGAGAGTTGCAACGTTCGGCGGTTTAGACGATCAGACCCCCGTCACCTTCAGCGACATTCACAAGTTTGAAAAGGTTGTGAAACGTAAAAATTAGTGTTGTACAGAGGCATGGGCCAGCGCTCCCTCTCTCGATTTGAGACAGACTCTCCCAAATCAGACGACCCTCTGTATCTGTATTTATCTCAGGAGCATTACTACGGTGTTAAAAACATCAAAGGTTTTATAGAGAGGAGATACATCTGTAGTTACTGTCACATCGGCTACGACAACCCCACAAGCACACCTGTACCGGTCACTGCATAGTTTGCATCGATCCTGCATGTAGTAAGGAAAAGAGAGAGCCGGTCTTTTGCAAAGATTGCAACAAAATGTGTCAATCTCCCTCCTGTATGCTCAGGCATAAAAAAGACGAGTGAAAGATGACAAACGAGTTAGCCTTTGTGATTTGCAGAAAAAATGCCCTAAATGCAAACTGTTCTACTATGTACCTATATCTACGGGCGTTCATAAGCACAAGTGCCCGGTGGTGAGATGTAAAATCTGCGGGGAGGCGTTACCCGGTGACTCTAAGGTAGATGAGGGTCATCTTTGTTACATCCAATCTCTTCCCCGTGAGTCAGAACATACAGACAAATTAATCTGATTTTGAGACGTTTGTTGACGATGAACGTGTGCACGTCCCCTTTCTGGTATGTACTAAAACGCTAAAAGGGTTAGAGTGGATGGCTTATGGTCAGGACTGTGTCACAGCCTCTCTCATGCATTTCAGGAGACCCCTTTTTAGAGGTTCTACATTCATAGCGCACAATTCCAGGGGATTTGACGGCTACCTGCTTCTTAACGGTATGGTAGAGTTAGGTTTAACACCCTCTATCATGCAGGGAAGCAAAGTCCTCTGTTTCGAAGACCCAGATTTTCAGTTAAAATTCATAGACTCTCTGTCCTTCCTCACCATGCGTCTCAGCGCTATGCCAAAAGCGCTGGGTTTTAGCGATCAAACCAAGGGATATTTTCCTCACAAATTCAGCTCGGAGGAGCGATTAAACTACAAAGGGACCTATCCCCCGCCCAGCGATTATGGTGTAGAGCGCATGACAACCGATGAGCAAGACAAGTTTTACAGCTGGTACAGAGAAGCCAGTCAGGGGGTCTTTGATTTCAAAAAGCAAGCAGTACATTACTGCAAAAATGACGTCGACATTCTCTTTAGGGGGTGCATCAAATTTAGAGAGAAGTTTCTGCGTGAGACGGGCGTTGACCCTTTTTAGCCGCATTACTATAGCCTCTGCCTGCATGAAGGTGTTTATCACTAATTTTCTGCCTCCTTGTTGCTTGGCCATACCCTCGCCCGATAACTACAGGCATCAGTTTAAAACTTACTCCAGAGCCAGCATTCAGTGGTTAGAATGGGTTTCACACACCTGGGGGGTTTTCATCCAACACGCTCTAAACAGAGGGGAAAAACAAATTGGCAGGTACTATGTGGATGGATATGCCAAGATAGGGGTGTGAAGTACGCCTGGGAATTTCAGGGGTGCTTTTATCACGGGTGTCCATCCTGTTATGACCCTAATGCCACCTGCCCTATGACCGGCGCTCCCTACGAGGAGCTGCATCTGGCTGCTGAGGAGAAAATACAGACGTTAAAGTCTGTTCATGGCGTGCACACCTACGTCATGAGAGAGCATGAGTGGACCGAGATGAAAAAAAATCACACCCCGGGGTAGTAGAGTTTCTCAAAACCTCTGATTTCCCTGAACCTCTCTCCCCGCGACAGGCTCTTTTTGGGGGTAGGACGAGCGCCTTCAGGTTAAGGTACACGGCGGGGGAGGACGAACGTGTATTATACGCGGACGTCACTTCTCTGGACCCGTACGTCATTAGCGCCTACCCTTACCCTCTAGGTCACCCCGTCATCATCCACAGCGACTTTGATGACCCAGAAAACTACTTTGGTCTAATCAGGGCCGTCGTCTACCCACCACGTGGACTCTATCTACCCCTACTGCCCTACAAAACGTCTAAAGGTAAACTAGTGTTTTACTCTGTCGCACCTGTGCAGAAATCAAACGGGGCCCGTGCAGACACGACGAGGAAGCCAGGGCACTGACGGGGGTCTGGGTTACGGTTGAATCTAACAAGGCCCTTCAGCTGGGGTACAGAGTAGGTAAGATCACAGAGGTGTGGCACTTTGAGGAGCGTAGCAGTACCATCTTCTCGGGCTATGTACAGACCTTTTTGAAAGGCAAGCAGGAAGCTTCAGGGTATCCTCCTGAGGCCGTAGATCAAGAAAGCAGGGAAAAGTACATCAGGGAGTATCGTGATAATCAGGGTATTCAGCTGGATGTCAGTAAAATTGAGGTAAATCCTGCCAAGAGACAGATGTCAAAACTGTGGCCTAAACAGCCTCTGGGGAAAGTTTACTCAGAAAGGTAATTTGACTCAGACCACCCTGGTAAGAAATGAGGAAGAATTTTTTGACTTTGTGTTTTCAGGAAAGTATGAGATCAAATACTTTTTTTCCTCAGCGACAAAACCTCTATGGTGCAGTGGAATTACAGCAAGGGGTGTGTGGTGCCTCCCAGTAAGGTAAATGTATTCATAGCAGCATTTACCACTGCTTATGCCCGCTTGAAAATGTACGGTTACCTGGAGAGGTTGCAGGACAGAGTTCTTTACACTGACACACAGCCTGATTTATGTGGTGAAAGAGGGAGAGGCTTCTCTGGAGTTGGGGGCCTATTTAGGTCAGTTGACGGATGAGTTAGGGGGAGACAGCATACAAGAATTTGCCTCAGCGGGTCCAAAGAGTTACGTGTACCAAACCCGCCAAGAGAAAAAAAACTGTGCTTCGTGCAAGGGGATCACTCAGACTCAGGAGTGCTGCAGATCGGGTCAACTTTGACAGCGTTAAAGAGCTGGTGGAGGGTTACCTGGAGGGTTCAGAGGAGGACGTCATTGACACCCCTCATCAACAGGTGGTACGCGATAAAAAAGGGGTTTCTCTTGAAAAACTCTTCATTTCAGAAAAAGTTTAGAGTGGTGTATGATAAAAGACGCCTGTTTCCTGACAGTACGACTCTGCCTTTTGGGTATTGAGGGATTTTTTTTTTTTTAAATGATGGAGGAAATAAACTTTGATCCTAGACTTTGTGTACCTTTTTCATGTCTGATTGTACGACCAGCGGATGCGGAAAAACTTTTTTTGTGAAATGTGTATTGGAAAATTGTGAACATGTGATGGATACTGTACCTGATAACATTGTATGGATTTATACATCTTTTCAACCCATGTACGATGAACTGAAAAAAATGAATAAAAATATCAAATTTGTTGAAGGACTTCCTGATTCTTTTGAAGATGAAAACCTGTTTCCGTCCGGACAAAACTCATTTAGTCATTCTGGACGATGTTATTTTTCTAGGCCTCTGACCACCCAGAGGTAGTCAAAATTTTCACACAGTACAGACATCATAGAAATATGAGCGTCATGATGCTGACGCAGAATGTATTTCGCCAGGGTAAATACAGCCGCACCATCAGTCTGAACAGTAACTATCTGATTCTGTTTAAGAATCCCGACTTTATCCAGGCTCTGCGTGAGATTGCTTTAAACGTTTTGAAGGGTAACATCCCCTTATCCCCCGCTCAATATAAAAAACTAAAAAGACAGAAAAAAATCATCAGACTGCTGGCCGATAAAAGGGCCGGTTTGAAGCGCAAACAATAGACTTTGATGAAGCAGTCGGGGGGTTTTCTTTTACCTCTGCTTTCAACGGTCGTACCTATAATCAGGGATCTTATCGGAGGACTGGTTAGAAGAGGATGACTATGAGGAAGGCGCAAAAAATGTTTATCCTCTCCCCTCAACAGTTAAATCGTCTGACTCAGCCAGAGAAGTCCATCAGACAAACGGGCAGAAAATGATTTGGATGCTAAAATGAGAGATATTGGATAAACCGGGTTTGAACCCCCATGAAAAATTAACAAATACGACGCCCTGCTTCAGAGATATCTTAACCTGATCAAGCAAGGTCAAAAGGATGAGAAAAAGGTGATGTGACTTTGCGTCGTAACCCAGGGAGCGACCTTTCTGAAGCTGAACAGAAAGAGGAAACAACGCGGGTGGACTCTGAGGATATGATGCGAGAGGTGGTAAAAAGCCTTCCCCCACGCGATCGCAAAAATGCAGAGTACATTATGAAAAAATTATCGGAGAGTGAGGAGGGGTGGACCTCTAAAGGGGAATTTGTTTATAAAGGGGCGACTGTAAAAGGATCTCACATGATTGATTTATTTAAAAACCTCATGCAGTGGTCTAAAAAATCTCAAGCCAGTCCACCCAAAGGCTGGAAAAGTTTTTTAAATACTCTGTCAGAATTGAACGTTTCCCTATCCTCCATCCACAACCCCCGTGCCCGTGATCAATATCGCCGCCTGAAATTGGAGGAGGAAGCCTTAGGATCAGAAGAGGAGGAAAGGGAGGAGGAGGACACCGCTTTTTCCCCGGCCGAGGCAGGCGCAAAAGGATGAAAAAAATTAACTTTAGCCCCATGCTGGATTCGACCCAGAGAGGAAGAAGTCCCTCAAAGGCAGAAAAGAAAAATAACTCTGTCCCCACATTGGATTCAACCCAGACTCGACTCTAAATCTCCGCAATGGATTGCCCCCTTGTGTGAAAAAAAGATGAAAAAAGAATTATTGATTTTTCAATAAAATGTTTATTAATCAAATGTAAAGTCTACAGCATCTTTTTTCATCCTAACACATTTATCTTCTAAAAATAAGGTCTACAAGACATGCAAGATCTAAAAAAAAACAAAAAAACAAACAAGGTCTAAAACATGGCACAATGTTTAAACGTTTCTAAAGAACAAGCGCCTTGCTGACAAAACTTGCTCTGATTTCTAATACAACGTTGAAATGTTTTCACAAAGTTTGATGCTTCAAGGTCATTTTTTATCACATCGTCGTACAAAGACAAAACTTGTTGAAAAGACAACCCACAGCCTCGATGGTACAGATAATAAACGCAGTGCTGACCGCATACATCGGATAAAGGGTGTTGAAGCTGGTGGTTATAGTACAATATCTTGCTGGAGCGATCTTCCAGAAACTGTAAGATGCTTCGAGGGTAGTAATTAAACTCGGGAGAAAATCCAAAAGAGTCAAAAAAATTCGCCGTCCCATCTTCTTCCAGCGTCAAAGATAACCAGTGTTCCCCGGGCTGATGTCCTTTATGAGTGTTGACGATAAAGCAGGAGGGTAATGTAAACGAGCGAGTCAGTAAAGGTCGCTGGTCAGAAGCCCATACGCCGCAGAAAACGTCTCCTAGCAGCCGATGCGAAAGACTGTCCAACTGATGATTATTCATTCTTTTGAAAAAAAATCAGTAATAGTCCACCAGCACTTGACGTTTAGAATCAATTTCCAGAATAGAATCGTAAACAGGCGTACACGATGAGGATGACGGTGTTGGGCAAGGGCTGTCTGAATCTCATTTCCAACCTTAAAGACCCTTTGGAAACCGGGGACAATGCGTCGCTGTCCTCTCCGGGGGTGAGATTAAACACAAACAACGAGTATCCCTGTTCAAATTCCTCTCTGTTGATGCTCAAGGGTAAATCTTTCAGGTGCCTCCCTGTGGCGACGTACATGTTGTAAAACTCTGACGGAAGCCCCCTGATTAAATTGAGGTTGGAAAGCTTTAGCGGGTACCTGTCTACCATCCTGGCACAGGGCTAGGTACTCCACATCATAGTGATGAAAAATGAAAAAATGAGGCTCTTGTTTAACCCTCTATTAGGACCGTTATCACAGCTCGATAAAAATGTCTCCTGCCTCGGTAAATAAGGACAATGAAACAACGGTCTTTAATAACCTGTACAAAAGAAAACCGAGGAAGATGGTGACTTAAATTTAACATAAATGACACAGTGAGAATATCAAAACTGCGGGGTGTGTTTAGAAAGGGGTATGAACAGACATACACAGATGAGATTTTTACAATAGCGGAGCGCATTGCCAGAGACCCTCCTGTATATAGACTGACTGACTTTGCTGGTGAAGTAGTAAAAGGCACATTTTATGAGCCTGAGTTACAGTTAGTAATTGTTGATAAAAACAAGAAGTTTAAAATAGAAAAAATACTGGATAAAAAGCGATCAGGGCGTAAAAACCTGGTACTGGTCAAATGGTTGGGCTGGCCCGAGAAATTTAACTCATGGCTTCCTGAAAAATATTACCGACGTGTGATAAAAGGCTCCCGCTCTCTGCACTTGCGCTCACTACTAAATCAGGACATATTCACCACGCATCAATGGAGAAGAACGGCTTTTACGTTACATTACCTAGTAACGCGTCAATACAGATATATCCAAACAACAAGATATGGAACTACAGGACGAAATTAGCAAAGCCGATTGTTCTGACCGAGCCGTATGAGGTAGGGGTCAAAGAGTTCCAGTACCCTAGGTGTGGGCCACCTTCCCTGCATCTGACGCCGATGTGACCGTCTATGATTCTAAAACCCAGCAGACGCTGATTATACCTCTGTCGGTTTTTATGATTCCATACCCAGAATAGTAAAAGAATTTAATTCCAAATGCCTCCTTCACCAGGCGACATCCCGCATAAGCATGCAGTATAACAGTATCACAAACTTTATTTATTTTTCGGGGGCAGAATGAACCAGTTTAACATTTAAAGGAAAATTGGCAGAAATACTGGGGTTCAAACCCGGGGCGGCGTTTGCCATACCCTCATCCACTAATTTTTTTAGGAAACATTACGCTGCTCCTCACCTGGCCGACATTCATGGCGGAGATTATAATATATTCGTATACAGTGACATTGTAGATTATCAACTTGTGGGTGACAGTTATGTACCCCTCCTCCGCTGTATAAATGTATCGGACGAGGTAAGCAGGATGCCCACTCTGACTTATGACAAGCCTCAGTACACATCGCTCTCCAAATCAGTTATTGATGAAATAGAGATATCATTAAAAAGTGACCAAAACCAGTATATACCATTCGCATACGGAAAAGTGATTGTCAAACTACACTTCAGACCTGTGAGACAGTCTTTTTTAGACAAAATCTGAAATGATGGTTGATTGGATGATTATTGGTACAAGTACACAATGCGGTCAAGGGTTAGGAGGTATATTTCGCAATTTATTTAGAATGGCTGTACCCCTGTTAAAAAGAGGGTTCAGTCTGGCCAAGCCCCATTTAAAAACAGCTGCCACCAACATTGTGGGGGATGTGGTGTCCAACATGGCAAGAAATTCAGTTTCAAGAAAACAGGAGGGCAACGGCCTGATGGTATACACTCGAAGACCTTTGAAAAGACCACCCACTGGTTGTGGGCGTAACCGACGGGTGTCTAAAAAACATAAAACATCTGCTAAATCACCCAGAGGTGCCAAAAGGAAGTCTAACACCAAAGGCAGCAGAGCTCCGATCAAACGCACCAGGGTTTTGTCAAAAGACATATTTTAAGTCGAAATTTTGGTGAAAACAACCATGGCGCTCATCCATAACCAGTCAGAGGAATGTGTAAAAACTGAACTGGATTTATTCACCGTACCGTACACTCAAACCTCTATTGAAAAATCCACATTTGTTGAAATCCCTCCTGTTTCAGCAATAACCGATACAGGTTTGTATATTAATATTTTGCATATTGGCTGTAACTTTTTTTTTTTGGTACATGCCTTTATACTTTATAATTAATAACATTTTTTTGTTTTGTTTTTTTTGTTTTTTTTCCCCAACTTAGGGCCTTTGGAGTTTTACATATCAGCAAGCGGTGAAGATTACATTGATCTAAATGATACATTTTTGTTTACGCGCGTGAGAATTACAAATGCCGACGGTACAAATATAGCTGCTGATGCTAATGTAGGTCTTGTAAACTATCCAGGATGCACACTCTTCTCGCAGGTCGATATAATGCTGGGAGACAGACTTATAACACAATCCTCCAACACCTATCCATACAGAGGAATAATTGAATGTCTGATTAACTATGGAAAAGACACGCTGGATACACAGTTTAGTACGGGGTTGTTTTGTAAAGACACTTGTAACCATATGAATGATGCTTCGATAGATGGTGACAACGAGGGGTTGGTGGCGAGAGGAAGACATACAGGAAACAGCCGTATCGTGGAATTAATTTCACCAATACATGCCGATATGTTTTTTCAAGAAAAGCTATTGCTAAATGGTATTGATATTTCACTGAAATTTATACGATCAAAGGATGAATTCTCCCTGATGATGGCAGCCAATCACAACTACCGTGTTAAGATTGTATCGGCCAGTGTGTTTGTAAAAAAGGTGTCCGTTGCACCCACTGTCAGATTGGCGCACAGCAGAGCTTTACAGCACACTAATGCTAAATATGCTATAGACAGAGTGTCTCTGAAAACGTTCTCTATACCCGCTGGAACAAGGGAGTGCAATCAGGAGAATCTCTACATTGGACAGATCCCCAAATTTGTCATTGTTGGGTTTGTGGATAACGAGGGATATACAGGAAATTATACACGTAATCCCTTTAATTTTGAACACTATGATACAGAGTTTGTATGTCTGTACGCTGATGGACAATCTTACCCTGCAAAGCCCTTTCAGCCATATTTTCAAAGAGGACAGTACACAAGAGAATATTACCAGCTAATACAGACCACCGGACGTCATCTTAAAGACAGATCGCTGGCCATATCACGATAGGATTTCGGCAACGGTTATACCTTATTCTGTTTCAACTTGGAGCCTGACGGAGGTTGTTCAGGAAATGTATCGCTAATTAAAACAGGCAACGTGAGGTTGGAAGTACGCTTCAGACAACCACTACCCCGCACGGTTAATCTGATATGTTATTCTGTTTTTTGATTCGGTTATTGAGATATCGAATAGGAGACAGGTACTTCTGGATTATTACTAAAACACTATGAATACTATAGAATTGACTAGTATTGTTAAAAAAAGAATTTTTAACGGTACAGATTTTTTGGGGGTACTGGCCTGTGACCGACTGCCAAAATATAGTATTTATAAACCCCCTGCTATGCTGATTGTAAATACGCATCCATCTAGCATGCCGGGCGAACACTGGCTGGCTATTTATATTTCAAAAAACAAACATGGATATTTCTTTGACAGTTTCGGTAACCCTCCTGACTACGACAATTTTCCACCTGAGATAAACTACTTTATTGTAAAAAAACTGTACAAGTGTGACTTATTCGAGAAGACAAGTTCAGGATATTCATGCTACAACCTGCGGTCAGCATTGTGTGTTTTTTCTATGTCATATACAAAAAGGGATGACTTATACCCAGCTAATAAACATGTATGGAACTAATCTTGTTTGCAATGATGCTATGGTTTGTCGATTTGTTAGCAAAATACAACCTGGTGTATGTCATGAATACAATTTTACATGTGTGCAATCTGGCAAATAATAAATGCTGTGTAACAATGATGATTTTGAATAAAAAAGACATAACTTTTTTTTTTTTCTCAAAAAAACCCCGCATCTTTTATCATTTCACATTAGTGAAAAAAAATTCACACTGTCCTTGACAGATTTTGGTATACATTTCAAATTTAACAATCTTAAAAAATACAATAGTAAACAGAATTTAGAAATACATTCATGATGACAACAAAACAATACATTCACGATGTCAATAGAAACAACAACTTAAAAAGAAACATTTTGGCTCAGTTTAGAATGTAATACATTTCAAGTTTAACAATCTTAAAAAATACAATAGTAAACAGAATTTAGAAATACATTCACGATGTCAACAATAACTTAAAAAGAAACAAGCTTTTCTAAAAAAGAAAATAAACACACACACACACACACACACACACACACACACACACACACACACACACACACACACAAATCAAAAATCTATCCAAGCTGTAGCGGGCATATCAGGTGACTTTGACCCCTTTGACCCAGGTGTCCTAAGAGAGGTGCTAAACCGACTCGTATCAGGCATGTCAGTCTTTTTCTTTTTTGCAAAGGGTGATTTGTTGGGCATAAAGCTTATTTCACTAGCTGTATCATCGACCCTTTGTATACGCTATAGCTCTGCGCACCCAAGTGTTTGGACAGCGGATAGCGGCACATTTAACCGCACCAAAGTTTTTAAAACAGTTCCCAACCCAGGGGTCTGGAGCTGTCTGCGGTATTGTGAGGTGCAGTGACGCTTTTTACCAGATCATACAAATGCGAGCTCTGACCGGTTTATTGTTAACAACAATTTCCCCCTGATCCGTCCACGATATGGCATTTTGGAGCGGGTCAACGATTCAAGGATGTATTCAGCATTTTTCCTGCTTCTTTTAGGTATATGTCTCAAAAACTTCCCAGATAGCAGGTTGTTTTTAGTACCATCACATTATGTAGGGTGGTGTCGAGACTAGGTTATTCGTATCGAGTTTATCACTTCAGCTGCGGTAATGATAAAGTCAATACAGGCTTTTTCACATCACGCTGCCGTCATCTGTCTTACCAATGACAGATATCTTTGGAGAATACCCGCATATCTTTTGGCCTTCTCGTACACATTGATGTCTGGTAGTTGTAATACATCCATCATTGCCCTGTCCAGTTCGTTCTGAGCGACGTGTCTTATAGAGCCGTGGTCCTGCTGCTGATGCTGTTGTTGCTTTAACAAATCCAACTGATGTTGAGGGACTAAAAACATCTTTTGAGCATGTTCCATCTTTTTTACCTTCGATTAAAGAGGCTGGTTATAAAAGGAATGGCTGCTCCAAGTAAGGGTAACAAAAATCCACCTCCAGTCTGATTAATGGCCCGTTTCTTATTTAAAAGTCTGACTTTTTTATCAGCGACTAGTCTGATGACAGCCTTCTTCTTTTTTAACTGTTTGTATTGTTTGGTGGTCAGCGGTATGTTACCTTTTATCACGTTGAGGGCTATTTCACACAGTGCCTTAAGTCTGCGCTTGCGTTTCCCACAATAACTCTCCGCACACTTGGCGTCGATTTATATAACAGCTCCAGCAGAGCCAAATTCCTCTGCACACGTGATGACATTATTACCCCCTGTACTTTTTTGGGACGTATACAACAGGCTGATCTGACAACAAGCTTGTTCTGAGTCTTAAATAATCTGGTGTCTTGGCTTTATAATCAATAAGTAAATACCCGTATGCAGGGGTGGTGGCGTCATTAAACGCATCCAAAAAAAATTTGGTGTTACCAGGAAACCCAGCAGGGTTACTTGATATTTATCCCTGGGGTTTTTAAACAGCACGAGATAGTGTTTAAACTGATGGTGCGACTAGCTTTGCCTTGGATAAACAGGTTTTGAACTAAATATATACAGCTTAAATTTCTATGGTGAACGTATTTGGTGAACACATTTTGTACTTCTATATTGTTACTAGCATCGTTCATTAAATCATCTATTATTAGCAAATTGTTTCTGTCGGGGGGTAGTAATACATCATCACACAGTGATTCAGGTAACCCATTCACAAAGTTAATATCTCTTATTTTGAGGAGTTGGTCATATAAAGGTTGCCAGCATGAGTAAATGTAAACAATGTTATCAACATCGTGTGAAATAACCCTAGATGCGTTTTCAATAACACTCTTAACAAAAAATGTCTTCCCACAATTGGAAGGTCCGCTCACCACCAAACTAAATGGATGCTGTAGTCTGCCATCAAACCCGTGACCAGATCTAATATCCATAAGGAAGTGTAGAATAATCAGGCAGCACCCTGCGCTTATTGTACACAACCTGGACCTTTTTAACAACTGTTGCATTTTTTAAATGAAACTTCTTTTTGTCACGTTTGATGGTGTCAGACACAGTTACCATGTGTGCGTCTGTTTTCTGATTGGCCACAAAGGAGTGAACCAAACCTGTCAACGACTCAGGGGTGACAACCGATGCGTTTTGAGAGTTTAGTGTCACCCCTTTGCATTTGACCTGTGTTTTCCCTAGCCGTGTGTGAAAGGCATAGCACTTTGGCCCCCCTGATACAAACTCTGTGATGTAGTCTTCCTGAGGAAGACCGCACACATCACCATCATTTAACTCATCCGTCAGATCACCCAGGTATGGTCCTAGGGGAGGGACCCAGTCACCAGAACGCGATGTAAAAACAACACTGTCTGTGTCGCAATACAGCACACGTTCTTGCAACTTGTCTAACAGGTCATACAGCATGAGCCTGGCGTGGGCTGTTGTCATTGCTCCTATAAAAACATTTAGATCTTTAATTCTGGAACCACGTCCGTCTGCATGCCGCCACTGCACCAACGCCACATCATCTGAGATGAAACAGAACTGCCGCACATCACAACATTAGTTGTGCAAATCTGGCAGGATCTGTAATCAGCTCACATGATGGCATGTTGCTCCTCATGCTGAACCTCCCCCACAATGAGTTTGAAGAAGTTTGTTACAACTCCTAACAGCCTTGTTGACACAGATTTTGTCTGCATCAAGCATGATGCCCTCTTTATCATAATAGTCATCTATGTATTTTTTCTGCTCCTCAGGTGTTTTGACATGCCCGGGGTACCCTGAAGCATCTTGCTTACATTTCAGAAATGTTTTGACATAGTCCTTGAACAGTGTATCTGTCTTGTTGGGAAAATGCCATACCTCATCAATGCTCACAATCTGGTACCCCTTTTCAACCACCTTCTGAAGCTCAAACGAGACCCATACACCTGACAGCTGTCTGTCACTGTCACCGTGTGTACACTCGCTCGTCTGGTTCAGATCTTCGGCACATTTGCTGCACAGCGGGAACATAAGCTTACCATGACACCTGAAGGGCAGAACTGGGTGGTAGAGACCTTTTGGTGGGAGCACTGTGCATTTCACAAAGCCGAAATATTTATCAACAGAGTCAAAATCTTTGGTGATAATCTGGGGGTGACCGACTGGGTACAGTTTTTTGGCCTGCACTGCAGGGTACAGACTTGTAAAGTCATAGTACGACGCTTCACTCTCTTGCTCTCTGCTTTACCCTCTTTTTTTCGGTGCAATCCTTTTATTTTTCAAAACAATTTATGGAAAGCAGTTCCTGGATACCTACATATCACTGGGAGCTTAATTTCTGTTAGTTATACCAAAGACTGCTATTATTTTAAACTGTTTTACTTTTTCAGTGGGGCTTATCAGCAGCATAAGCCTTCACTATCACGACTGGGTTGAGAAATCTAACAGAAGCTAATTAGCAGCAAGATGCCTCCCTTTTCCGCGGATGATTATCACAAACTGCTCCAGAAGATAGCAGTAATGGAAACAAAAATTCATCGACTCGAAGTGAACGTGGAGATAAATGGACAATATGGGAATGAAACCACTATCCCAATGTCCCAAAACAGCGAAAGGGAGCAGGCTAACACAAAGCTAACTAGCACCACCACAATGCGGCAGGAGCCTGTTGTAAAGGGTTCTAAAACAACCACTCCTCCCTGGGACTCTCTTGGTGCAAAGCCAAAGCACTACAAATCGCCTCCCTTGGACATGGGAAGACGGTTATCAGGCAGAATCCAGCACCTGGAGACTCATGAAGACACCGAGTGGCCTGCACTGCCATCACACAGGAATGCCTCTTCAACCCCTGGTTCCTTCAACCAAGGAGAAAGCAACCATGGACCGAGGCTACAACAAAAACTAGGAGCAAACTTCCTCAAGACACGGGGATTCTACTACAGAACAGATTTGCTCCACTTTCAGAAAATCCTGACTCCTCAAAAGAAGGCTCAGCTTCCAGCACCAAAAAAAGGTATGAGGCTAAATCACATGCTAAAAGGCTGCAGAAAGAGCTAACTACTGGGCCTCAAACTCTGATAGTGGGGGACGGAGCCGTGAATGAGATAAAACGCTTTTGCATTAAGAAAAACACCAAAGTACTCTGTTTTCCCAACGACATGGTGTCTGATATCTCAAAGAAGATCCTGAACATTGCTGCTGAGCATCCATCGGCTAGATCTCTCATCATACACACAGGAGCCCTTGATGTTGTGAAGCAACAATCCGAGGTATTAAAACAAGACTTTATTGATCTGATAAACAAAGTTCGATGTTTAAATACTGAAGTGTTTTTCAGTGGACCACTTCCGACAGTTCGGCGAGGAGATGAGAGATTCAGCAGGCTGATGATGCTAAACAGATGGCTCAAAGATACGTGTGCCGCTCAATCAATGAACTTCATTGACAATTTCCATATCTTTTGGGAACGCAGGCACCTCTTCAAGGCAGATGGATTTCATCTTAACAAGTCTGGAGTACAGCTGCTAAGCTCCAACATGTTCTATTCTTTGCGTCAGACACTAGCAGTCTCTGTCAAGGACAAGAGACAAGACGTTTCAAAACAACAGATAAGACGGCGCTCTGGTGAGAGCACTGAAATAAGGACTGACCATGGAGGACAGCGGACTCAGAAAGAACCTGCAACGTCATCATCCTCATCTCAACAAGAGGAGTCCCCCCACCCCCAACAGCCCAACAAGTGGAGTCTTCCCCAGCCCCAACAGCCCGACAAGTGGAGTCTTCCCCAGCCCCAACAGGAGACTCCCAACCTTCACCTTCACCCCCCCAGACCCCAAGCAACCCCCAACTCTCTCCACTCAGTCTGGACTCCCCACTTCTGGATTTCACCGACAGGATGAAGAGCCTTGTCAATATCGGAATCCAACTCACACCACGCCAAAATCCCATGTTTTCCCCCCTTAACCTCCCACCTCTCCCCCAGCGGAGTGGAGTGGGAGGGGCACCTCCTATAGCCCCTCCCCCTCCACCACCTCGGAAACAACCCTCGACCAAAGGTCACAGAGCCCCCCCACCACCTCTGAATCATCATATCTGCGAGTCTGACTGATGTGTGCTGGGTCCAGGCTGCATTATTGATATCAAGAATGTTCTTCCCCAGATAAAGTCAGGGCCCTATGGAGGTCAGAAATCCTTCTCAATCCCTGTAACGACAGGTAACAGGAAAGTGGTCAAACGGGCGAGAAATAAGAAGTGTTCAATTAATTCTACCAATCTACTAAGTATAGCTTGTCAACCTCAAAACTCACCAGTGTCTCCTGTTATCTCCACAAAATTAGCCCTACTCAATATCAGATCACTAGCCAACAAATCCCTGTTAGTAAATGACATCATCATGACCTATAATCTAGACTTTTTATTTCTTAGTGAAACATGGCTCACTGAATGTAGCTGTGATACCATTCTCAATGAGGCAGTACCAACAAATTTCAGTTTTATGAATAAGAATCGAAGTGGCAAGAAGGGTGGGGGAGTTGCTGCCATTTTTAAATCAGTATTTCAGTGTACGGAAACTATTTTTGGTGATTTTAGCTCTTTTGAATATCTCTGTTTCTTAGTAAAGGGGGATCCAAAGGTTCTTTTTCTTATCATTTATAGACCACCAAGATACCCAGGAAAATTCTTTGAGTTTGCTGAACTGCTGTCAGTTATCTGCACTGACTACAACTCTTTAATCATAACAGGGGATTTTAACATTCATATAGACAATAACATGGACACTAATGCCAAAGAACTTTTTTCCCTGCTAGATACCTTTGGCCTCTCCCAACATGTGAAAGGGCCCACACACACTCGAGGCCACACTCTGGATCTGGTTATCTCTAAATGTGTTGACATCTCATCTGTTGATATTAAGGACTTGGCTCTCTCTGATCATTTCTGTGTGTTCTTTGACTTACAGATAATGACAAACACTCAGCTACCCTCTGTTTCTGTCAGGAAAAGGTACATAAATGAGAATACCAGTGCTAAGTTTATTGAGGCTATAGCTATGTCACCAACTGTGAGTGCAGAGACAGTTGATGAACTCCTGGATAATTTCAACTCAAAAATCTCAAATGTCATGGATACTATTGCACCAATTAAAACTAAGATGACCTTAAGTAGACAGAGAACTCCATGGAGAAATACTATGATGGTAAAGGCCTTGAAAACAGAATGCAGGAAAGCAGAGCGTAAATGGAGAAAAACTAAACTTCAAATTCACCATGACCTCTACAAACAAAGTCTTTGTAATTTTAACCATGAGTTACTTAAGGCTAGACAGCAACACCTCTCTGAGATGATTAATAAGAACATTAACAATACTCGTGCTCTGTTTGCTATGGTTGATAAGCTTACAACTCCACCGAAAGAGAGCTTCAGAACTCTCTTCCACAGAAAAATGCAATGAATTTGCTCGCTTTTTCAATGAAAAAATCAAATCTATAAGGCTAAATATCAATACAAATCAGCAAAATAATAAAATGATGCAATCATTAAAACCACCTAGGTATACATCAAATATGATGTCAGAGTTTAATGTAGTTGACCAAAAAACTGTAGAAGAAACAGTTCAGCATCTTAAAACCATCGACATGCTGTCTTGACACAATGCCATCTGACTTTTTTTTAAAACTGTTGTAAGCTCTGTCCAAACAGATCTGCAGCAAATAATAAACTGCTCACTTCAATCAGGCACGTTTCCTAAACCCCTAAAAGTAGCTGCCATCAAGCCACTCTTAAAAAAGAGAACGTTGGATACTTCCATATTAACCAACTACAGACCTATCTCAAATCTTCCTTTTATAGCAAAGATCGTTGAGAAAGTGGTTTTTAATCAACTTAGTAACTTCTTGAACTCCAGTGGTCTTTTTGACAAATTTCAGTCAGGCTTCCGACCTCACCATAATACAGAAACAGCTCTTATTAGAGTGTTAAATGACATAAGGTTGAACACTGACTCAGGCAAGGTGTCAGTTCTGGTCCTGTTGGATCTCAGTGCGGTGTTTGACACTGTGGATCACAGTATACTGCTGAACAGGTTGGAAACCTGGGCAGGACTCAGCGGAACAGTCCTAAAATGGTTCAAGTCCTACTTGGAGGAGCGGAGTTACTTTGTGACCATTGGAAGTTATCAATCTGATCAAGTGGCTATGACATGTGGAGTTCCTCAGGGGTCAGTACTTGGACCCCATCTATTCAGCCTATATATGCTGCCTCTGGGTCAAATTCTGCAGAATTCTAATAACTATCATAGTTACGCAGATGACACACAGATATATCTTGCACTGTCCCCAGATGACTGCAGTCCTTTAGAGTCATTGTGTCACTGTTTAGAGCAAGTTAAAAATTGGATGAACCAAAATTTCCTTCAGTTAAATCAAGAAAAAACAGAGGTAATTGTTTTTGGCAATAAAGAGAAGAGGGTTGCTGTCAGTAAACACCTTGAGTCACTGTCACTAGAAACTAAAGACCAGTTCCGGAACCTTGGCGTGTTGATAGACTCAGACCTAACCTTTAACAGTCATATCAAATCAGTCACCAAAACAGCCTCTTACCAACTGAAGAATATAGCAAGAATTAGGGGCTTCATGTCCAAAAAAGATCAGGAGAGGCTGATTCATGCTTTCATCTCCAACAGACTTGACTACTGTAATGGTCTTCTGACTGGACTCCCCCAAAAAAGTATTAAACAACTGCAGCTCATTCAGAACGCAGCAGCTCGAGTTTTAACCAGAACAAAGAGATCAGAGCACATCACCCCTGTTCTTAAGTCTTTACACTGGCTCCCAGTCAGCTACAGAATAGATTTTAAAGTTCTGCTACTGGTCTACAAATCACTGAATGGTTTAGGTCCAGAATACATGAAGGACATGTTAGTAGAGTATAAACCCAGTAGAGCTCTGAGATCTACTGACTCAGGTCAGATAGTGGAGCACAGAGTACAAACTAGACATGGTGAAGCAGCATTTAGCTGTTATGCTGCACACAACTGGAATAAACTACCAGCAGAACTGAAATCAGCCCCAACTGTAAGCACTTTTAAATCCAGGTTAAAAACATTTCTCTTTTCATGTGCGTATGGCTGAGCTCTTAAGAGTTATAATTTTTGGATTTGCACTCTTTCTTGTACTTCCTATATTCTTTTCTCTCTCTTTTAACTGTATTTTTAATATTTTAAATTTCTAATTTTTAAATTTTTTTAATGTTTTTTTTACATTTTCTGCTCTTACTGTTAAATGTTCTGTCTTTATGTAAAGCACATTGAGTTGCCTATTGGTATGAAATGCGCTATATAAATAAAGATGCCTTGCCTTACCTGATTTTTTCATCGTCAGTCTCAACCTTGTGGTACAACTTCATGGCATTTGTACGTCCACCAAAGAGCGCCTTTCTAGGGTCAAGGCGTTCTGGTTTCTTGTAACTGGCCAGAAATGTTTGAACCGCAAGGTCTGACTTGGCAACATTCAACATTGACAACCATTCGCACTCCCACATTACCACCACCTTGCACCCATGCTGTGTTTCCAAGGCTGTTGTTTTCTCATTAAACTGACGGTAGAGTTTACCATAGGGGACCTTTGTGACAGGATTTAAGTCTGAGTGGACATGGCATTTGACGCAACCGTGGAAAAAAACACCCTGCAAATTCATAGCAGGTGTTTGTTTCTGCATTATAACCGTCCACAAAGTATGGTCCGATTTGCTGTTCACCACAATTGAGGGCATGCTTTATCTCAATACCTTCTGCATGAGCAACATATTCAAGCCACTGTATAGACACATTTGAATACGCTTTATTCTGGTCAACGTATGCACCTTCATACGTGAGAGCTAGTGTGTCTTTGGGCAAAAACAGTGTCTTGAATACGCCCATGCAGCTAGATGCCAGAGTGGTGAACACAAATGGATCAAGCTGTGTGCACTGGATGAATGTTTCTCTGTAAATCATGCAGGGTCTGCGCAACACCTCCACGTCATTGATGCAGTAGCGGCGAATCTCTGTTTGAAAATCAAATGTTTTTCCCCGGACTGTGTCGTACCATGTCATGAAAGCCTTTTGCTCGCTGTTGCTCATGCTATCGTACCCATAGTAGGAAGGATCTGGGTAGGGTCCAACAAAATATTCATTGTCTCTGGTGTTAAACCTGTGTGGAAAGTAACCCTTCTCCATGTCCTCAAACCCCAAGGCTGCTGGTGTTTTCGATAAGCGCATGGGTAGAAAACTGAATGAATCTATCCAACGCTGTTGGAATGCCTTGTCATACATTAGAATGACCCTGCTACCCCTCATTGTCACTGAAGGAGTGATTCCATGTTTGACAAAGTACTCCAAAAGTATGTAAATGTCAAAGCCGGAAGCGTTATGTGCAATAAAGGTAATCCCTTAAATCTAGGCCATCTGTAATGTTTTACAAATGCACCGACACAATTTAGTGTGTTAAAACTTGTTTCCCTCGATATCCATTGCACACACAAAATTTGCCTCATGCTTGCCGTCATGATACCGCGTCTCAAAATCAAACAGTATGTATTTTGTCTGTGTGTCTCTTTTCAATCGGCTGTATAAAGCATTCATGTGACACATCACTTTCCTTTTCACGCTCGCCACAGTGTGCGTGCACACAAGGGGTGGACACACGTGTGGTTTTTTCCATTTTTTGTATGTTTTTCCACATGCCTCACAATACCTCAATGTATAACAAGGTATGAGATTATGCACTCTTTTAATTTATGTTGTTCAAAACACTGTTTAGATTTACAGATGCGCTTGCAGTCATTGCATTTTAAGCTTCCACCTGCATGACTCTCACACACTGTAAAGCAAACATTGCATCTTAACTTACAGTTGTGATACATAGGGGTCTCATATGTGTTGTAGCAGTAGTGACACATATAATTGGCACCGAAAAAACCGGTCTGGTTTTCTATCAAATAATAGTGATCATTATGCAGGTATAACCAGACTGTCTGTGGGTGTGGGTCATCATGTGTTTTTAAAACACTGCAAGCGTTTGCGCCCAGTTGTTGTATGATGAAAAACAATTTTTACATTTAAATGATTTTCAAATTTGGTCACATCTGAAAGAGATATTTTATACAGTCGATCAAAACCCAAAGTGGTGTGCAATTGCACAGCATACTCAAGTTTTTCAGACTCGGACATGTTGGCATCAGCAAAATGTGCAAGACACAGAGAGAAACACAAGTTGTCATCTTTACCGTTCTTTGGGTTGTACAGAAAGCGCCCCTTTTTAGATAAAATATCATCATAAAAAACATTACCTAATTTGAGGCGGGTGCCGCCATTTCGGTTTCGGGCTAGTGTGACTACAAACTCCAATTCATCATCGGTCATACTTGTGTCATTGCTCTGTAAAACCTGGGCAATTTCCTCCATAAACAGATCAGCGTTGTACTCGTTATCTGAATTTAAGATAGCTTGTACATCACCGGCCAGGGATGGCCCTCTTAGAACAACATTCAGAACACTACCGGCTGGGGCACCAACTAGAGCTTCATCGATCACACCAGACAACCTTTCTCTGATTCTGCCGGGGACCTGCCCCGGTTCATCTAAGCTAATGTCTCTAAAGTCGAGACGCTGTCTTAGCTCAGAGGCATTAAAGGCAGGTATGTCCCTGACTTGAATACCACAGCCTTTGGCACTATATGTGGAAGATGAATTAGTTTCCACACTTGATTCACCACCACCCCACTGTCCAGATCCTTGATCTAGTGTAGACCCATCATGTGTAGATGAGGGTGTATCATTGTTACCCATACTGTCATTTGCCTCCTCATCCATTTCAACATTCACAGCACTCCTACTGCTTGACCCGGGGATACCAAACATATCTCCCTGACCATTGTGTCTGGACATGAAAGAGCTTTGAGTAGACTGACCGTCTGCTAAACCAGATTCAGCAGCCATATGGCTTTCACACCAAGGCACACTGATCAAAGCAGGGGCAGACGACCCTTCTGCTAATTCCTGCCCAGACACACTGGTTACAATAGGAGTACCCTGAACATGTGTTTAAAACCCCCTCCTCAGCCATGTTGTCTTTACACCTCTGCTCATTGTTCACCACACCTCTACTGTGTGAAGCAGGATCTACAGTAGACTTACACGCAAGTGCCTGGTCTTTATCAGTAGTAGAGGTGTGGTGAACAACAGCTACATCAGACACACCACAGACTACGAGGTGTGAAGACTCGCCATTGTTGTCTGATTCACTAGCATCAGCAGCAGTACCACGGCGTAGCATTCTGTGTTTAAGCTTATGTTTTAACTTTTTACTTAAACATAGAATTCTAGAGCGCTGTATTTTATTCCAGTGTTTTAGAGCTATGTAATTTAGGTTTGTACTGGATTCAGGTATTGCTTCAAATAATTTGACATTCATCATTTTTAGTACGCCAGTATTTGAGATGGTCTGAGAAATCATCATCATTATTAACAACACCAGCAGACCGGCCAGATCCATCGCTTTGTTTGAAAATTTTTCTTGGTGGGGACATGATATCAGCTAGTAAATATAAGATATTATTGATCCTCTGACAAAGCACTCTCAAAAGACCCCACTATAAGGCTTTGGGTTTTATTTAGCTCGTGTATGCCTCTCCAGACACCAATTAAATTACCTGCTAAGGTACTTCTAAACTGAGCAGAAGATTTACTCAGGGCCAGAACCAAGTTTAGCAAAATTTTGTTGGTCCTTTGCAGCTCATCAAGTTTTTTGTCAGTAGAAATCTGGTATTCAGTTATTTTTGTTTTAGTTCACAGCCCAATTGATAAAATTTGTCAAATTTATCATTTACCAAATTATATATTCCATCTAATTTAGCATCCACAGCTTCAGATACACAGTCTGGTTTGAAACATTCATCAATGAGTTCCACCAAATTAGGCTGATCTGCAGGCCCCAAGAATTCTAGTAGCTCTGTTTGAGAGTCAGGTAAAGCATTTTCTGACAAAGGACACAAGGGTGATAAGGATTGCACTTCTCCACATACAGCACCAAAACTATTTACCTCAACAGGGGTTTCTGTACAAGGTCCAGATGTATGGGACTCCACAGGTGATGCTGTTAATGCCACAAGCTCCTGGGTTGCAGCGTCTGTCTCTTGGGTTGAAGTCAAGCCACCAGACACGATTTCCCTAATAAGTAAAGTTTGAAAATACACGGTTAACACACACACAAATTAGATTGCTGGTTGTTTTTTGTTTTTAATTAAACAACTGATTTTATACATACCATACACCACAACTAGCCTGCAGGGTTTCCTCCTCCTCCAGCCTTTTAAGTTTTTCCCGCTCAGCACGTCTCACTCTCAAAGACAGCGATCTTCTACGCTTGGGCTGCTGGACTGAAACAATACCCAAAGTTTAAATCTAACATTTTACCACCACAGTAACCTCAATAATACCATTAACAGAAAAAAGAATGGAAAAATACTCACCCTCAGCACTAGGAGGGGGGTTATTTTCAGTTTTCTCCTCCACACGGTTACGCTTAAGCTGTTGGACTGAAACAAAACCCAATGTTTAAATCTAACAAATTTTACCACCGCAGTAACAGAAAAAAAGAGGGAAAAAAAATACTCACCTTCAACAGGGGCAGGGGGAATGTTTTCAGTATCCTCCTCCAAGTTGTTACCAAACCGACTGAAAGCTAGTAAATAACACCTTTAAGAACAACAATACTGTTTTTTACTAAAATTTAAACAAAGTATATCAAGAATAACCAAAATACAGCAAGAATAATCAAAAGAGGTTAAAAACAGATAAGGTACTTACCACTGGAGCTCGCCATTTTGGATTCTTTCTTACTTTTTTCAACTCACAAAAACAAATGTTGAAACAGAGAAAGTAAAAATTCCTTGTTCAAAATTCAGGAAAAATGAGGAATGCTGTTAGAATAGCACAGATGATCTCAAAGGTCCCTTGATGAGCAGGAAAACAATGGCCAGGTAAATCTCAGTGCTCGCGACTTATAGCATTGAAGCTAGCCTGTAAACACGCTCCTTGCTGGAGCGATCTTCCAGAAACTGTAAGATGCTTCGAGGGTAGTAATTAAACTCGGGAGAAAATCCAAAAGAGTCAAAAAATTCGCCGTCCCATCTTCTTCCAGCGTCAAAGATAACCAGTGTTCCCCGGGCTGATGTCCTTTATGAGTGTTGACGATAAAGCAGGAGGGTAATGTAAACGAGCGAGTCAGTAAAGGTCGCTGGTCAGAAGCCCATACGCCGCAGAAAACGTCTCCTAGCAGCCGATGCGAAAGACTGTCCAACTGATGATTATTCATTCTTTTGAAAAAAAAATCAGTAATAGTCCACCAGCACTTGACGTTTAGAATCAATTTCCAGAATAGAATCGTAACAGGCGTACACGATGAGGATGACGGTGTTGGGCAAGGGCTGTCTGAATCTCATTTCCAACCTTAAAGACCCGTTGGAAACCGGGGACAATGCGTCGCTGTCCTCTCCGGGGGTGAGATTAAACACAAACAACGAGTATCCCTGTTCAAATTCCTCTCTGTTGATGCTCAAGGGTAAATCTTTCAGGTGCCTCCCTGTGGCGACGTACATGTTGTAAAACTCTGACGGAAGCCCCCTGATTAAATTGAGGTTGGAAAGCTTTAGCGGGTACCTGTCTGCCGTCCTGGCACAGGGCTAGGTACTCCACATCATAGTGATGAAAATTGAAAGGCGATAGATCCCTTCTTCCTGTGAAGGCCTCGTGATTTACCATGCCTAAAACGATGTATTTAGGCATCGTTCCCAAAAGAGATTCTCTTGGTTACAAACTCTGGAATTCTCTGGGAGGGAGTAAGTTTTCACGCTGACTCGTGATAGGGGATAGAGAGCGTTCCCCCTCAGCAAGGCCAAGGCATGACCTAGACGCACGGCGGGGGAAACGTTGACTTTTTTGATAAATAAAGAGGCTCCCTGTACTTTTAAACGGAAGGTGCCGTTGGCGGCGCTCATGAGACAGAAGGCGTCGCTGGCGCGAGTAAGTTTGATTCTCATATCCACCGAGTTCAGAAGGAGCCTCTCACTAAAAGTATATCGGCGTGGAGAGGCCCCAGCAGGTGAACCTCTCTAGAATTGACTGTAAATGAGGTTCTCTTGTTTAACCCTCTATTAGGACCGTTAATGTGCACTATAGAGTCCATAGAATTAGCCGTGTCTTTGTAAAACAGTCCGGCGCTGAACTGACTTTTTAGCGTTTCCTCCGAATAGTTGAGCAGGGTTTCGATCACGGCTCTGTAGGGGTGAGTGGCGCTGGATTGAGAAATCAGTCTATCCCCCAGAATAACGTCGCATTGGCTGAAAATGGTATTCAGAGGGTAAGTGATGAGACCTACAGCGGCGTCGTCTGCCAGGTCCGTTCCATCGGCGTTGGTAATTTTCACACGAACATGGAGCAAGGTGTCGTTTAGATCCAGATAATTTTCACCGTCTCCGGGTATGAAAAACTCTATAGGACCCCCATCGGTGATGGCCGACAGAGGTATGACTTCGGTGTAGAGCTTTTCATCGATAGCTGGGTCATGGGAGCTGAAAATAAATCCAGCTCCGCCATGGTGCATTCTGCTGATTTTTGATGTAAAAGAGCCATCTCCGCGTTAATGTTAAAAAATAAAAATAAAATATAAATTAAAATATATCGCCCGAGGTCTTGGCAGCGTTCCTTCTCTTGGTAAGGCTTCTATCGACTGATTTTTTCTTCTCAGCGCGTCTGCGTTTTTTACCCGCTGCAACACGCTGCCCTGGGGGTCTCTTCCTGGGTCTTCTGGCCAGAACCATCATACCCCCGGATCCTTCTTGCATCCCCTGACCAGAGGCTCCGCTCATTTTACCGACGGCTTGGCTTATTACATCAGAGGCGATATTTTTTGCGGCGGTTTTAAGATGAGGTTTAGTGAGGGCGAACCCTTTTTTCACCAGGGGGGAAATAAAACGAAACAACTTTGAGAACACAGAACCTATTCCTCGACCGTACATGACGGGCGAGCCGGCGAACCCGGGGAGAGCGCCGCCTACCTGGCTTTCATAATAACTCTCAAAACAACGAGGGTCGCGCATGATCAGGGTAATTTTTGAACCCTTTTGGCGGGTCTAAAATGGAGCTTCACAATAGTCTTCCCGAAGGTAAAATTGACGGGTTCGTTCTGATCCGATTTTATCTCTATACAGATGTTTTCAATATGATTTTTTGCCACAGGTAGATAGTGGGCGGGGTTAAAATACTTTGTGATGACGTCCCCGAACGTTCCTTGTACATTCACGATCCTCAAGAGAGGAGCGTAAGCGTCGCCTACCAGCTGAGGACGCACCACGTCACTGTAACCGTAGAGATGGTAGAATCCTGCCTTTATATCCGCCGGGTAGGGAGCCATCCTCTCATCAAACCTGAACCATTCTCTCGGTTTCATTCCCATGATGTAAGACGGGGGAGGATGAAAAAGTAGATGATACTGACCCTCGGCCTGAAATTCAAATCTTTTTTGAATGGTGCTGAACTGTACATAAATATCAGAGTTGATTTTTCTGAGAAAGGCGTTCATCTCGGTCATAAATTGATTCACGCTCGAGTAATAACCTCCTCTGATCTTTTGACGTCGAATCACAATCTCGTCCTCATTCTGGTTTTCTTTGGGTTTCTCTCTCCATTCAAAGAACCCCGTCTCTATAGGAACGTTAAACCACGTGTGAGGGTATGAAATCTCTGGTAAGGCCACCTCCCAAGGCTCCTCTAAATCTATATGTTGAGCCAAATCCACCTGGTAACTGGAACTCGTGTTATTTTTAAAGACGTTGAGGCTGGCGTTGGAGGGCAGGGTAATGTAAAAACCCTCCTTAGAGAGTTGATCCATGATGCTCGGCGGCTTTTTTGCCGTTAGACTACCGGTTTTGAAGAGCACGGGGCTGTTTTATACATTTTTTAGATCGTCGGCGTTGACCCAGCTGTTGAATTTCTCAGGCCAGTTTTTCCAACGTACAAGAACTTTTTTTACTCCTAATTGTACGTCGTTTTAAAATTTTCTCCACTTGATACAGCTTGTCCCGACCCGTTTTTACATTCACCGTTAACACTTCGTCCGTAAAACTCTGTTCATATTTTTTATCAAACACCCCTCTCACTTTGGATATTCTCACCGTGTCTCCTACCTTGAAATTCATTTTTGATTTAAGATCATGTATGGGGGTGGTACCGTACAGGTTCTGAAACACTTGAGGGGTATTTTCTGGAGTCACCTGCATCGGAGCCATTTTAATACTGCTGTGATAATTGTGATTATAGCTTTTCACCAAGTCTTGTAAGACATTGAGATATCTCATGGTGTTTGCTGTAAAATATCTCCACATTCTACCTTTTAAGGTACGATTAAATCTTTCAATCACAGAGGCCTTGAGGTCACTGGCTGTAGCAAAATGTATAATACCGTATTTCTTCATTAAAGCCTCAAAACTCTTGTTAAAAAATTTTTTTTCTGCATCGGTTTGTAGTTTTACCAGCGTCTGACTCTCCTCAAAAATGGATTCAAAAGCCTTTACTACCTCAGCCGCAGTTTCTCTTCAGAACCCGTACATAAGCCTTCTTGGAAAATACATCTATGATGGTTAATAAATAATTAAAACTGTCGTATTCGCCTAAGGCTTGCATGTCACAAAGGTCAGCTTGAAACTGATTTAAAGGTCTAGGAACAAAAACTCTGTTTCTGGTAAAATGTACTCGGGTGGGTTTATGTAGAGTATAAGCATCCTGCTCTGATAAAAAGTCTTTGACGTTTTCAATCCTGACATTTTCCCCCGTTTTATCCTGTACAGCCCTCTGGAGTCTGTCTACCCCGCCGTAGCTACCCGGATGTGCAGGGTCATAGTATACTTGCTTCATGGATTTTGCGTCTGCCATCCTGTCTTTTTATCAACTTTACCACTCTCATCAAAATCTGAGGTTGAAATGACAACGGGTAGCGTCATAACACTTTTTTATTCTTTATTTTCTTTATATGGTTCAAGCCTCTCTAAGAATAACATGTTCATCAAAAACCACTTTCTTTAAAAAATTATAAAATAACACAATTTGAGTCTCTCCAACTTTTTTCAGTCTTTTTTTTATTTTATCAAAACATAGTTCAAGTCTCTAAGAAAAAACATGTTCATCAAAATACAGTTTGAGAAAAAAAAATGTTTATAAAAAATACACAGTTCAAGTCTCTCTAAGAAAACAGTTTAAGAAAAAAAATGTTTATTAAAAACAGAAAACAAAACAGAATGTCTAAGGATAATATGTTTAGTAAATTAACGCTACTACATGCTTCTTGCAAGATTCTAAAACAGAAAAAAAACACTAAGATACTCTAATTTTCATCAAAGCCTGGTGTAAAACAGAAATACCTAGAGTATGTTGAATCATGCAGTGTATTCTTCTCAGTTCATCCAGTATATTTACAGGTATGTTGTTTTGCAGACAAAACGTCACAGCATCGGTAAACAGAGCAAGCCGGGCTCGGGGGTGGGGTTGCCATATCAACCGACTCAGGCTCCGGGGAGGCGGGAAGTTCAAGTTCTTGGCTGCACTCCTCCTCCTCCATATCAGTCACAGGAGGCTGGCGGGGATGGTGAGCGGTGCTCCATCTCTGTGCAGGACGGATCTGTCTGAGAGGATGTCCTCGCACCGTCCTCTTCTTCACACGGAGTTGAAACCTTCGGGGTTGCCGGCATGATGGTATTGGTGGTGGTGCCTGAAAGAAACCTGGTCCAGATTGCGTCCCCGCGTCTCAGCTGGTAGCTCTTGCGCCCGGTCAACATTTCTTGCATCTGACAGTGCTCAAAGTCTGCATTCTCTACCCCGTCTTCTCCAGGCCTTGATATAAGAGAAGAGAGGGGCTGAGTGGGAGATGGTGGGTGTGTTTAAGATGTAGTGGGTGTGTCCTTAAAGTTTAGCGTTTTCTTCACAGCTAGAATATCCTTCCAGTTGCGGCAACTGCGAAAGGGTGAACTGATCTTCTCACCCGTCTCATTCATTTGGTCTGACCAAGCAGCGACGGGTAGGACCAGCATCGTCCTAAACACCCCACAATCAGAATTGAAAGCCTCCAAGACAAGGACGTCAGCCTCACTCCTCATCGCTTTCAGGGCAAAGTATCTCGCCCCCTTTATCTCCTCCGTACGGAGACTGGCTCGGTAGAACCAGCGACCAGAGGGTGCAGATTTTGCGTCCCACGTAGCGCTGAATAGAATTCTTCTCCTCCAGAGCTCAGCCTCGGATGGAAAAGATACTGGTTCTTTTTCAGACTTTACCCGTTTAGGGGGTGGAGGAGAGACTTGCCATAGAAATTCAGGCATCGCCAGTTTCAGCACTCCCCAGTCGTTGGAGGTCAGCGTGATCATGCAAGATTGAGGGCCAAACATCTCGTTCTCATCCAGCTGATACAGACAAAGATCACCCGTCTCATACTTGAAGACGTACCTCCAGGATCCACGCACTCCATAGGGCTCTAAAGACCATTCTTCACGCAGGGCCTCTGGAGGAGGCATCTGGGTGCAGAACAGAAACACCACACTTTTCCGCGGAGCGTTGCAATCAAACGGGCCATCCATGTATGTAGACTTGTCATTGAAGATGGACACAAGCGTCTCGCTAATCAGTGACATGTTGGCTCTCTTTATCCTCGACTCTGTCAGTTGTACGTCTTCAGCGATCATGTTGGGAACTTCTTCACAGTCAGCTTTCTTTTTACCGCTCGACTCAGACATGGTGAGTTCTCTCTTTTTTTTTTTTAATTCCCTAACTTTGCTCTCATCCCCCGACTCGCCAGAATTTATTTCCAGTACTTTTACATACCCTTTCAGTTCATTGGATGATAAAAATTCGTCGGAATGGTCTTAGGCGGGGTTAAGGTTTATAAAATGAGGGGAAAAAACGAAAAAACAAAGTTGTTATAAGGATGCATTCAAGATGTGTGGGTGTTTGCTCTGTTTTAGGGTATACTGCATAAAATATACATACAATCCTGCCGCTTCTAAATTACTTTTTTTTTCCTCTATCAGCAACCACAACTTGCTGCAGAAAGAATCATCTTTTTAACAAACCATATTATTTCTTCAAAATACTCCAAAATGCTTCAAAACGCTTAAAAATGCAGCGGTCAAATCAGGTCTCAGCCATATGCTAATTTGTATCAATTTCACGCTTTCCCACGGTCCGATCCTACGTGCATAAATTATGTTAATTTAGGTGACCTCTTGACCTAGACCTGTCAAAATCGAGTTTGACGAAAGGGTGTTTCCTTATTCTCTCTCTCGCTCTTGTGGGAGTGTTCATTAATGGATGTTAACATGGGTGTGAGCATTGTATTTTACTTGTCTACCACCTCCAACATTGCCACTACCACCATATCCGTCTGAGTTTCAACAGACTTGGAGGAGAAAAGAGTCAGACTCCACTCCACTCTGAAATTCGCCAACACTAAGCATGTCCATGCCAGTGTAAACAAGAAGCAATGTGATGAGTTTCCAGGCATGTGAACATGACACACGATTATTTTTTTCTCTGAAATTGGGCCAAAACATTGAACTGGACAGATTGTTTTGGTTTTGAAAGGTTTTAAAATAGACATCAACATGTGGACTAGACTTCAACACAAGGCTTTGGACTGTGAGAAGAAGTGTTGTACTACTTCATGAAAGTAGTATTTTTACTTTTAGTGTCAGCATATACATACAAAGGAGTAAGGTAGAGATTATTATATAACACATTGAAATTCTGTTGATGAATTTTTGAGAGCAATATCCTTTTCCCACAAACACTAAAAAATAGTTTAAGGAGCCCAGTGTTTCAGCTCTGACTTTTCTCAGAGCAAACAAGGAGCAAGTGACTCCCTTCACTTTATAGACTGAATCACCTCCACAGGTGTGGTTCCCAATTAGCAATCAGCAGGTGAGGCACCTGACACACTTTGTTTCTTCAGTATGGTCATCTTATACATACAAAATTTAACATAATTTTGAATGCAAATCATAATCATCACAATGGAAAGTGAAAACAAACAATATGAGCTAAAAAAGACAATAAAAATTTAAGCAGAAGTAAAGGAAAAGTAGAAAAAGAGAACTCAGAAAACTCATAGGCCCACAACAAACTGAGTGGATGTTTTTACTGGCCTTGTTAGCTCCTCTGTATAATCATAACTGTAGTGCTTTGGTAATTCTCTTAATAAATAACAGTCTGGCCTGTGTGCTTTCCAGGCTGCTCAATTCTTTATTCAAACAGTATTATACAGATTTACATATACATAAAGATTTTTTGTTTCAAAATGAGGTGGAAATCTGTTTCCAAAACATTTACTGTTTAAAAAGTCAGAAATCCAAACAAACTCCACAGCACATCTCAGGTGTTTTTAAAAAAAATAATTTCTATACATTTTTTGTTGTAATACATGAGATTGATTTATAGTGGGTATTTGTGTAAAATGCATCATAGAAGCTACTGTTTGACATTGAGGTGACACAAGATGGTGCTGATTACCTGCAAAGTGGAGACAGGTGGAGCTACAGGTGACAGCCTGATTACTGAAGGCTACAATCATCCAATAGGATGCTTTGTATGTGCCCAGAAAAACAGGCTATAAAGAGGTTTCTGGCCATCACTTCAGTTTGAAGCTGGTGTGAGCAGAGATGCAGGGCATGTTGACACTACAGAAAAAGACAAGTCTAACAGCATTGAGACGAATCAAAGTGTTGTCCTGCTTCTTCAGTTTGCTCTCAGATTTGTGTATGCAGCTTTGGAGCTGTTTGTTGAGGAGCTTCTTATCATGATTGCTATAGCACTCAACCTCATATGGATCAAAAAGTTTGGGGCATATCATTCCTATAGACAGGTTTCAGTGCAAGTTTATTATAGAAATGTGTGTGCAAGTAGGGAGCAGAAAGCAGTGCTTGTACACAAAGCATGGCCAGGGTCGCCAACAAATTTAGTGATTTTTCAGGCCCTCTAAATCAGCTTTTGGCCCAACTTTTTTGAAATTTTTTTCTGAGCAATAAAGTTTTGAGATTTATTTTTCCTCAGTTTTTGAAATACAAATTCAGGGTTTTAAAAAAAATAACTATCTATTCAGTAAACCTGAGGTGAGGAATGGTTATTCTTTTCAATTAAAAACCTATCATTAAGTGCAAGCTTGACAATTAGATAAACCTGAATCTTTGGGGTTTAGAAGAAACTTATCAACTAAAAATAAACTTTAAAAAATTGTATTTTTCTTTAAATAATTTATTTCAGAACTTGGAGTTTGAGTTGGGACCTGCCTTGAAATTTTGAGTTCTCAGTTTTTTTTAAAGTGTTTTCCTCAGAGGAAATAAAATGGGATGGCCTGTTAATTCAGCCTAAATGCATGAAGTATCGAAGTATTTAACATGTATAAGCATGTGTTAAGATAATATAAGGTGATGCTGAAATGGCAGTTAAAATGGGCAGCAAGTTCATTTCTGCATCAACTCTTCCCAAGATTATTGTTGAGGCCTGTTGTGAATTAGGTTGCAGTGATTTGTAATTCTTAAAGCGGCCCCCACAAATAGTTGGAAATTTTACCTCTAAAAAGCAAGCAGCAACAAATTTGGCGACTTCCACAAACTGTGTGGCGATCTCTCTTCCTAACTCCCCCATGCACCATGCTGGCAGGTAGGAAGATGGCTGTGTTTAAGATGACCTCAAGCTGGTGAAAAATCTTGCCAGTGATCATTCTACATCAAACCATGGTTTTGCAAGACTTTTGAAAAGTATTTGTGAAACAGCAGTCAAAATGGTCAGGAATGTTCATTTATGCACAAATTAACCCTTCACAAGATTCATTGATAAGGCCTATTGTGAATTGAGTTGAGATTGGTCACTTTTAAAAAGTGGGTCCCCAGGAAAAAAAGTTTTGACCATGGCTGCCCTATGTCCCTAGAAGAAAAAAGGAAGAATAACTCTGTTCCAAAATGAACAGAAGCAGCAGAGAGTGAGGACAAAATGGAGCATTTCCTGGGCATAAAACCATGTCTGGTTTTGTTTGACCATTAAAAGCACATTCTGTTTAAAGGAGTTAAAGGAGAAATCCTGGATAGATAGAGGATTGTAAATATCAGTCTTAAATCCAATAATCTGAATTTTAGGCCCTGTGTTTTTAGAAAAAATGTATTGATCATGCCATAACTACAAAACAAAACCAATAAACATTCATGCAAACTGCATGCACTTGCCAGTATGGATGTGAAATGGGGCTTAAACTACATTCACAAGTCTTATCCCAAGTTTAACCTGTTGAGGCCAGCAGATATTGAGAGAAACAAACTTGTTGAATATGGTCTGTCTCCTGAATTTCAATATTTTATTGAGCCACATACTACTAAAAATATCAAAGCATCAGTAACTCATACCAAATGCAGTATGTCAAGAGTCAGCGTAAATCCTTTTCTGGCATAAGTAATTATTATTTCTTCAGTGTCTGTACAGTATTAAGAGTCTTTACACTTCTGCACAAGGGGCTTTCTTTGTACTTGTGGGTCAAAAGTGTTCTGTGCCACATCAAACATGTCTGCATTATCTATGCAAATGTTACCTAAAAAGGCAAATGATGCAACCATAAGGACCATCCATCTTCAACCGCTTATCCAATGTCTGTTTGCAGAGGTTGCAGTTCCAGCAGGAGACTCACCTCACCAGGGTGGAAATATAATCCCTTCACCTAGTCCTCAGTCTTCCCCGTGCCCTTCTCCCAGCTGGGCATGCATGGAACACCTCCCTAAGGAGGCGACCAAGTGGCATCCTTACAAGATGCCTGAACCACCACAATTGGCTCCTTTCTACGCAAAGTAGCAGCGGCTCTACTCAAAGTTCCTTCTAGATGACTGAGCTTATCACCCTCTCCCTAAGGGGGATGCTAGCGTCCCTCCTGAGAGAACCCATTTCAGCCACTTGTATCCGTGGTCTTGTTCTTTTGGTCATTACTATAGGTAAGAGTGGGAACGAAGATTGACCGGTAGATTGAGAACTACCAGACCACCAAGAGTGGTAAAGGTGTCAAATGGGAAATCCTCCAGACCCCAGTTGATTCCCGTCCTGGGAAAACCCAGCATTGTGACACACCAACCAGATTAACAGCTACACTGGGGGGTCGTTAATTATGCTTTTAGGTCTTCTGATCGGCCAGGATGCTATCTACAGGAAGAGACCCCAAACTCACCAAACATCAAAGAACCATTTCTTTGACAAAACAGTTTTACTGGAGATGGAGTAATCCTCCTCCTTCTCTCTGTTGTCTCTCCACACTTCTGTCCCTCTGTTACACACCACAGCTATGGGAATCATCTCAGCTCTATCCTACTCCCACCCTGGTCAAGATAAATGAGAAGACCAGGTCGGAGCCATAAAGTCAGGATTAATTCCTGAGCAAAGACTGATTAGGTGTGTAGTTTACCTTCAAGAAAAGTTTCAAGTTAACACAGAAATTCAAAGTTTGAGCACTGTATCTTGTTCCAGGACTCATTTCTGGATAGTTTGATGCAATCCCCACCTTTTGTAGGTCGTAGTTTGAGCTAGTTATAATTCCATGCATTTAATCACAGCTATTACACGGAGTCAGACTGCCATCCTGTGGTGATACTTAATAGAGTTCTCATAATAATCCTGTATTACAGGTTGAGTTGGGATCTGGTTAGATTGATTAATCAACCTGTTTTCTTTTACATTTCGTATGTCTTATGTTAATCCAACATAGTCTTAAATGTTTCTTACAGGAATGCTACAAATTGGTCTGTCACCCTGTTGAATGCAATATAATCTTGAGTATATTCTGATGCTAAAAAACCGATTTCTGACCATAATGAGAAGAGTGTGTCTATCACGCATAACGTTCAAAATGATATAAATTTTGAATGTCAGGTATGATATAAATGAAATTTAATTCCCTCTGGAATAAAGTAATTTCTCGGTCTAAGTGAAAAGACCCGCCTTGCCAGAAACACACCCACCTAAACTCGTCCGATAAAACTATTGAGCTAGACGCATCCTTCCGCCCTTTTTCTTTTTGTTTCTAAGGTCTTGTTACACTCTTCTTACTACTATTACCCACTCTTGAGTGTATACCTTTGCTTAGCTCACCTCGTTATGCTTGTGTATTTTTCCCGTGTAACTTTCTTAGAAGATTTATCGTATTCTAAGTTTTTGAAGATTTTGCAAGCCGCGTTCAGGATCGCCTTGGTTTTCCTGAGTTTCCCTTTTTGCGGCACTTTAGGTGACACTGCACCTGAAGCGATGAAGCCAGACAACATTTCCCTTTTTACGCATTGATGATGATTTTGAGAATAATATCGAACAACCAACAAAATTGTTTTCAACTTTATTATAAGGGAGTAGCCACAGAATAGTGATGTCCCGGTCTCTTTGGAGAGATGTCAGAGCCTTCCTTTCTTGGATGGTCAGATTGGAAGAGGGTGCCTTTGCGCTGGTGAGGGCAGCTGAGACCTTTAATCTGAGCTGCTCAGCCTCAGAGATGGTAAGCTGGTTGTTCCTGATGGCTGATTCAGTTGCTGTTATGAGGTCTACCACCGGTACTTGTTCTGGTGTAACTGCAAAGTTGAGTCCTTTGGCCAGAACATCCTTCTCAGGTTGTGTGAGGGTCCTGTCTGACAAGTTCTTAACCCATTTTTCATTAGTGTCTGGTTGTGCTGTTATTGTCCTTCCTTCTCCAAGTCAGTTCTTGTGTTCTGTAAGAACTGTTCACCCGTGAAAGGAGTGTCTGAAATTTGTGTTGCTGGAGTTCTTTACTCTTGAGATGCTGTGATGCCTGGGCTTTTTCCACAAACTTGGTGACCTCCACAAGAACTTCACTGGGAAGAAGTGATGTAAGATCATCAAGAATCTGGTCAAGCTTCACCGTGAGGGCATCGATGGTAAAATGAACCTGTCTCACTTTTTCACTCAGTAGTTGAGTTTGCGCCTTCTGTAGGATTATCTCCGCTCGGTGTCCTTTCACGGAAGAGCCAAGGTGTAGGCTGTTGGGAATTACCCTTTCTTAACGGCATCTTAAATTGAAGCGCAGGTGCCATTTTTGTTAACCTGGAGAGGCCACTCTCAACAGAGGTGGTCTAAGACATTTATTTGCTACATACAATGCAGTTTTAAGATCACTCCCCAGACAGTTTGATACCCACCTGAAATCATGTGACTCCAACAAGGCACATGGTGGCCTTCTCTGTTGTGGGTTCAGTGACACACTGAACAAAACCCTTTTTGTTAGAAATTTGCAGAGTGAAGATGCAAAAATATTTTCATTAAAATCGCCCATGACAGCTATTGTATCACTTAGTGGATTTAACCAATCAAGTAATTTGTTTAAATTGTCTAAACAAAGACATTGGATATGATGGTGGCCGATAAATTACTGCACTTAATATTTTGTAACTGGCATAATTGTAAACAACACATTCAATATTCACATTTGGTGTTTGGATAACACTCCATTCTAAATTGTCTGCATTATACATGCCAACACCACCATGATGTTGGCCTTGTAAGTTAATCAATGTGGGTTTTCACTACTGTAAGCTACACTTCATGGCTGACAATGAAAATTATAACCATTAATGTTAAGTTTCAATTAAGGACACTTTAGGCAGCCACATTTCTGTAACGGCAATACAGTGAAGCTGCAAATGCTGTGTACATGCTACCAAATCCGTTACATGTCAGCTTAAATTGTGCACATTCATCAAGAACACATTAAAGGTATGTGTGTTAAATGTGTGCCTTGGAATATTTTCAACTAAGGGAGGCATGTTTTCAATTGCATCCTTAATATTGTTTCTACAATATAAGACCTTCTGATCAAACTCCTGTATAATCAAACCAGACAAACTTCTAACGTGACTTAAGGCCACATATGCTTGCCCAGGTGCAAAAATTCTCTGCAAAGACATTACAGCCTCATTTACAGTAAGTTTCTGAACTTTGTGGACTGTTAAATCCCATGCAAGTTTAAGGGGGAATTGCCATTGCTTTTCTTGGAACCTTCTCTTCTTCTGGGTCAATACCTGTAGAACTGGCTAAATCTGCTGAAACACTTGCACATCGTGTCCTCCTTTGCCTGCCAAGATCTTCATTATCAAATTTCACGTACACTTTGTTAGATGTAGATGGTCTGGTTAATGGAGTTTCTGGTACTGCCACATTGAAGGGGAATTTACTTTTCTCAGAGCTATGTTCTTGCATAACATTACACGCGCATCCTTGCCCAACAGCTGCTGCTCTGATAAACAAGTCGTGGACACCTTTGCATGATGCCCTTTCATGAGTTCAAGTTTACCTGATTTGGTATTAACAAAATCCTGTGCATCTATCTGCATATACTCAGAACAGATATTAAACAGTTGCTCATCATAGTATTCATTAACTTGTCTATTTGTCAGAAATATGTGTAAACAATCCCTGACCTCACCAGTTTCGCAATTTTCAATAACTCAATATCCCTATCAAGCATTGGGGTGCCCTTTTGTTGAGTACGTATCCTATTCAACAACTCTGCAAACACTTTTTTTGTCTAATAATTTCTGTTAATTCCACCACTTTAAACAGTCTACTCCACAAGTCCACGCCTACATGATCAACATACGGGGTTTTCCCTTGTACTGGAGGCAATCTCCTACAGTAACGACAGTCACATTTCCAAATGGAGCATAGTCGCCCGTCTGCTTGATTTGTCATAATCTGCCTTGAATGTATGCCAACAGATTGTGATCAACCATAGATATTTCAATAATTAACAGTTGGAGATGACTGTATTTAGCCTGTAAAGTATTCAGCTTCTCTTCACCCAAAGGTGTGTAAGGTAAGCGACTGTCTGTACCAATGCTAAATGCATTGAGTAGTATAAGTATGATATACTTGCGTGTGCGTGCACGTGTGTCGGTGTGCACGCATCGTGCTGGGAAACCCCGCCTACCTGTATGTGATTGGCTCTCTGGTATAACGCTCCACCTACTTGAACGCCATTGGCTCATGCTCAGCCTATAGTGTCTGCTTATCGTTGAAGCGCCGAGTATACGTGGGCGTGTTTAGGGTTGTCTTGTAGCATATAAGCGGGTGTTCTGTGACTTGCATTTTACCTGTCTTTTTCTTCACAATGACGACAAGGACTCTCCTCTCCTCTTGAGCAAAGCAATCATGCAGGATACCATGGATACTCCTTGCCGTAGCTGGTGATGCTATAGGTATGTCTGCTGATGCTAGGCCATTCGATGTGGCTGTGGACGGGGCTCCTCACAAAAAGAGATGTGATGCAGTAGGCCTTGTTCAAAAGTATGATACAAAGTTTAACTATGAGGGCGTCAATGGGTACATGTATTCTGTTGAATTTAGTGACGGGCGGGTCTCGCTGAGTGTATCTACGCGTTGTAGTGCTGGTTTTATAGATGACGAGACATGGAGTGGTAGCATGTCAGTGAAAGACTGGAAACTGTTTCGTCCTACCATCTGCAGCGACCTTGGCAATCCCGGCTTTCCCGAGGCGCTCTGTGTCTCAGTGGCTTAGTGCCAAAGGTCCAGAAATATACCGTGTTGAAGCAGATCGTTTTTTGCCGTCCCTCAGAGGGGTTTATCTTTCTTAGCGTTTGTGAAGAGAGAGAATATGATAGCGGCCAGAGGCCTTGAAGATTGGAAATCAAGACCGTACCCTACCAATCTTAGAGAATACGGACGGTGGTTTACAGTCTTCTTCTTCTTCTTCGTGCAGTGGTGTGATTGGTTGGCGCTGCAAAAGTTGTTTTGTGAGATTGACGTGGCAATCAAGTTAGACAGCGTCAGTTTTTCATACAGCTGTATTAAAAAACAGCTTGTTTTTGATCTGGCAACTGGATTACCATCACTGTAGGCCAAAAATCATCAGGCATCCTGACTGCTAATAACAAATGGTAGGTTGTATGTAATTTGTATAGTTACTATTTTTTTTTATTCATATGGTATTGTGCATGCGGGTATGATAAAAGGTAATTGAACGCTGTTGTCTTATTTTACAGAGAACACACAGTAAATCTGTGGGGACCCAGACCTCTTCATCCCCGCTACAAGCCTATGAATCTGTGGAGACCCACACTCCTTCATCACCACCACAAGCCTACATGTCTGACAGCACCCAGACAGCTTCATCGTCGCCATCTTCCAGGTCACCTCCTTCATCCCCCTGGACACCTCCTTCAACCCCTGGTCACTACCAACAGATCCATCCCCAATAATGTCTGTCGTTCATAAACAAGGTTAAATCCGCTGTCCTCTACTTGCTAGGTATTGTCTTAAGGCGGTATAGGGAGGGGAGATGCTATGGATGTCAGACTAACCACCCCAGCCAGAGACAACACGATTGTCTGTGGGAGCTTACCTGACTGTTTTTTCGAGTGCCATTTTGACCAGATTATGAAAAAGGCTCTGGACTGATAGGTTTATTCCTGTCATTCAACGCTTCATGCTTACAAATTGCATCCATGGTGACGAAGCCAGGGTTCAAGCAGTTGCAGAAGGTATTTTGCACGAGCTGAGATCGGCAGAGAGGATCGTTGACACCATCGCAGAAATTTCTGAGGCCTTGATCGGAGATGACCTCCCCATGGTAAATCAACTACATGCGGAGGAGAAGAGGACTGAGGAAGAGAGACTCCATTCTTTTTGCTGTGATTTTTATTTTATTTTTTCACATGCATGACCAAGTTTTGTTTGCCGTGATTTCATTTTGCTTGCTGTGTGTGTATATGTATACATACATACATACATACATACATACATACATACATACACACACACACACACACACACACACACACACACACACACACACACATACACACATACACACACACACACACACACACACACACAGTTTGCATCAAGGGAAATTGTGTGAAAAAGTTGTTTGTCCACGGCAGAATTCCACATTATCTCTGAACTTTCTGGTATTCTGGATTAGGCTATTGAAAACAGAATAAATGATGTTAAAAAATACAAAAGTAAAAGCAGGGTTAACCCCAATGTACTTTGTAAATTAAAAAAAATATGTCTGTAATAAGAGCTAAAGCTCTCACGATGCCGTGGAACGAACTAGTGCAGCTAACAGTGACAATGTTAAATGAAAACACTGTTGAATGCTTCTTGCGCTGTTGTGGTGGGGTACGCTACAGGTAATTTCAATGTGTACCACCTCCTTACTCTGTACACGTTGTTTGTAGATGCCGTAAGTCAATACGTTCAAGAACAACAATGCCTGATACTTTGAATGTGTTGCAAAAACTGCACTTTTTCATTATCAGTAAATTTACATTCTGCGTTTTAGCAGAAACATCGTTTGTTAACAGATTTTTAACTGTGCATGTCAATAAAATCTATAAAAATTTTCGATTTCTGTCTTATTCTTTTTAGGGTTTTTTAAATAATACCTAAGTCATGGTTTTTAGTGGAAGAAATAAATAAAGACAGTGTGTAACTAGCATGGTGGGTCATTAATGTCACAACTAAATCATGGAAAGCACGGTGCGAAAAATTTATTACGACCCAGCTCATCTGGGGGGTCTCGGGAGTGTGACCAAGCTCTACAAAGCCGTCAGGGAGTCTACGGGGTTGACACCTGCATTACCAGTTGTAAAGCGTTTTTTATAGGGACAGGACGTGTATACGCTTCATGCCAAGGCGATTAAACGTTTCCCCAGGAATAGAGTTTTGGTTAGTGGTATTGACAATCAGTTCCAGGCCGATCTGGTTGATATGCACGAATATTCTAAAGGAAATGATAATGTGCAATACTTATTAACATGTATTGACGTGTTTTCTAAATATGCATGGGTCAGGTGTCTTAAAAACAAATCAGGAGCGGTCGTTACAGATGCTTTCGCTGATATTCTAAGTGAGGGTATATATACTTACAATCAATCGCTGTCACATTTTGGTACAGGGTTACAGATGAAAAATATGAAATTTTAGAAATACATTCAGCGTGTCGGCAAAAAAAGAACAAAGAAAAAAACCAATACAAATGGAAACAAGAAATAGAAAACATTCATTCATTCTTACAAATCAAAAATCTAGCCAGGCTGGTAGCGTCCATGTCAGGTGACTTTGACCTCTTTGACCCAGGTGTCCTATGAGGGGTGCTAAACCGTCGTGTATCAGTCATGTCAGTCTTTTTCTTTTTTGCAAAGGTGATTTGTCGTGGGCCATAAAGCTTATTTCACTAGCTGTATCATCGCCCCCTTTGTATACTGCTATAGCTCTGCGCACCTGAGTGTTTGGGACAGAGGATAGTGGCACATTTAACCTCGCCAAAGTTTTTAAAAACAGTTCCCAACCCAGGGTCTGGAGCTGTCTGTGGTATTGTGAGGCGCAGTGACGCTTTTTACCAGATCATACAAATGCGAGCCTCTGACCACTGATCAGTCCACGATATGACATTTTTGGAGCGGGTCAACGATTCAAGGATGTATTCAGCATTTTTCCTGCTTCTTTTAGGTATGTGTCTTAAAACTTCCAAAAGCAGGTCGTTTTTAATACCATCATCAACATGCGGAGGTGTGGTGTCAAGACTAGGGTTATTCGTGTCGAGTTTATCACTGCTGGCTGGGTAATGATAAAGTCAATATGGCTTTTTCACGCTCACCCTGTCTCACCAATGACAGATATCTTTGGAGAATACCCGCATATCTTTTGGCCTTCTCGTACACATCAATGTCCGGTAGCTCAAGTACATCCATCATCGCCCTGTCCAGTTCGTTCTGTGCGACGTGTCTCATAGAGCCAGTGTTCTGCTCCTGCTGCTGCTGCTTTAACAAGTCCAGTTGGTGTTGAGGGACTAAAAACATCTTTTGAGCATGCTCCATTTTTTTTTTACCTTCGATTAAAGAGGCTGGTTATAAAAGGTATGGCTGCTCCGAGTAAGGGTAATAAGAACCCACCCCCTGTCTGGTTAATGGTCCGTTTCTTTAAAAGTTTAACTTTTTTATCAGCTACAAGTCTGAATGGATTTCTTCTTTTTTAACTGTTGGTATTGTTTGGTGGTCAGTGGGATGTTACCTTTTATCACATTGAGAGCTATTTCACACAGCACTTTAATAAAGTCGGTGGCGGCGTTACCCACAATAACTCTCCGCACGCTCGGCGGTGATTTATATAACTCCAACAGAGCCAAATTCCTCTGCATGCGCAACACCATTATTACCCCCTGCGCTTTTTGGGAACATACACAACAGGCTGATCTGACAGCAAGTTTGTTCTGAGTCTTAAATAGTCAGGTGTCTTGGCTTTATAATCAATGAGCAAATACCCGTATGCAGAGCTAGTGGCATCATTAAAGGCCTCCAAAAAATATTTAGTGTTGCCGGGAAACATCTGTCTACCAAGCAGTGTAACCTGATATTTATCCTGGGTTTTTTTAACAATGCAAGGTAGTTAGTGTTTAAGCTGATGGTGCGACTAGCCCTGCCTTGGATAAATAAGTTTTGGACTAAATATATGCAACTTAAATTTCTATGATGAACGTATTTAGTAAATACGTTTTGTACTTCTATATTATTACTTGCATCGTTCATTAAATCATCTATTATTAGCAAATTGTTTCTGTCAGGGGGTAGTAATACATCGTCACACAAAGATTCAGGTAACCCATTCACAAAGTTAATATCTCTTATTTTGAGGAGTTGATCATATAAAGGCTGCCAGCATGAGTAAATGTAAACAATGTTATCCATGGGGTGTGAAATAACCCTCGATGCATTTTCAATAACACTCTTGACAAAAAATGTCTTCCCACAATTGGATGGTCCACTTACCACTAAACTAAAAGGGTGCTGTAGTCTGCCATCAAACCCTCTTTTTAATACCCATAAGGGAGTGTAGAATAATCAGGAAACACCCTCCGCTTATTGTACACTACCTGGACCTTTTTGACAACTGTCTCATTTTTTTAAATGAAACTTATTTTTATAGCGTTTGATGGTGTCAGACACAGTTACCATGTGTGAGTCCGTTTCTGATTGGCTACAAAGAAGTGAACTAAACCTTTCAATGACTCGTGGGTGACAACTGATGCGTTTTGAGAGTTTAGCGTCACCCCTTTGCATTTGACTTGTGTTTTTCCTACCCGGGTGCGATAGGCATAGCACTTTGGACCCCCCGATACAAACTCTGTGATGAAGTCTTCCTAGGAAGACCGCACACATCACCGTCGTTTAACTCGTCCGTCAAATCACCCAGGTACAGACCTAGGGGAGGAACCCAGTCGCCAGAACACGATGTAAAACACTGTCACAATACAAAACGCGTTCTTGCAACTTGTCCAGCAGGTCGTACAGCATGAGTCGGGCATGTGCAGTCGTCATGGCTTCTATAAAGACGTTTACATCTTTAATTCTGGAACCATGACCATCTGCATGACGCCACTGCACCATTGCCACATCATCTGAGATGAAACAGAACTGCCGCACATCATAATGATCGCTTAACATCAGCTGTGCAAATCTGGAGGGTTCTGTGATCAGCTCACATGATGGCATGTTGCTTCTCATGCTGAACCTCCCCCACAATGAGTTTAGTAGAAGTTTGTTGCAACTCCTAACAGCCTTGTTGATTTTACCGGCATCTAACCTAATACCCTCGTTTTCATAGTAATCGTCAATGTATTTTTTCCGCTCCTCAGGTGTTTTGACATGCCCGGGGTACCCTGAGGTTTCTTGCTTGCATTTAAATGTTTTGACATAATCCTTGAACAGTGTATCTGTCTTGTTGGGAAAATGCTACACCTCATCAATGCTCACAATCTGGTACCCCTTTTCAACCGCTTTCTGAAGCTCAAACGAGACCCACACGCCTGACAGCTGTCTGTCACTGTCACCATGTGCACAGTCGCTTGTCTGGTTCAGATCCTCAGCACATTTACTGCACAGCGGGAACATGAGCTTGTTGTGACACCTGAAGGGCAGAACTGGGTGGTAGAGACCTTTTGGTGGGAGCACTGTGCATTTCACAAAGCCGAAATATTTATCAACAGAGTCAAAATCTTTGGTGATAATCTGGGGGTAACCGATTGGGTACAGTTTTTTGGCCTGCACTGTAGGGTACAGACTTGTAAAGTCATAGTACCTGATTTTTTTCATCGTCAGTCTCAACCTTGTGGTACAACTTCATGGCATTTGTACGTCCGCCAAAGAGCGCCTTTCTAGGATCAAGGCGTTCTGGTTTCTTGTAACTGGCCAGAAATGTTTGAACCGCAAGGTCTGACTTGGCCAACGACAACCATTCGCACTCCCACATTACCACCACCTTGCACCCATGCAGTGTTTCCAAGGCTGTTGTTTTCTCATTAAACTGACGGTAGAGTTTACCATAGGGGACCTTTGTGACAGGATTTAAGTCTGACTGGACATGGCATTTGACGCATCTGTGGAAAAAACACCCTGCAAATTCATAGCAGGTGTTTGTTTCTGCATTATAACCGTCCACAAAGTATGGTCCGATTTGCTGTTCACCACGATTGAGGGCATGTTTTATCTCAATGTTTTCTGCACGAGCAACATATTCAAGCCACTGGATAGACACGTTTGAATATGTTTTTATTCTGGTCAACGTATGCGCCTTCATACGTGAGAGCCACTGTGTCTTTGGGCAAAAACTGTCTTGAATACGCCCATGCAGCTGGATGCTAGAGTTTTTGAAGGCAAATGGATCAAGCTGTGTACACTCAAGGAACATGTCCCTATAAATCATGCAGGCTCTGCGCAACACTTCCATGTCATTGACGCTAGTAGGGGCGAATCTCTTTGAAAATCAAATGTTTTTCCCCGGACTGTGTTGTACCATGTCATGAAAGCCTTTCGTTCACTGTCGCTCATGCTATCGTACCCATAGTAGGAAGGATCTGGGTAGGGACCAACAAAATATTCATTGTCCCTGGTGTTAAACCTGTGTGGAAAATAACCCTTCTCCATGTCCTCAAAGCCTAAGGCCGCTGGTGTTTTTGACAAGCGCATGGGAAGAAAGCTGAATGAGTCTATCCATCGGTGCCGGAATGCATTGTCATACATCAGAATAACCCTACTGCCCCTCACTGTTACAGTCTGAGTGATTCCGTGTTTGACAAAGTACTCCAACAGTATGTAGTTGTCAAAGCCGGATGCGTTATGGGCTATGAAAGTATACCCCTTGAATCTAGGCCGTCTGTAGTGTTTTACAAAAGCACTAACACAATTTAGGGTGTTTGAAACAAAACTTGTTTCCGTTTATGTCCATTGTACACACAAAATTAGCCTCGTGCTTGCCGTCATGATACAGAGTCTCAAAATCAAACAGAATGTACTTTTGCTGTGGGTCTTTTCAAGCAGCTGTATGAAACACTCATGTGGCACGTCACTTTCCTTTTTATGCTCACCACAGTGTGTACACACAAGGGTTGCACACTGATGCGGCTGTTTTTTCCCTTTTTTGTAGGTTTTTCACATGCCTCAATACCTCAATGTATCACAAGGTATAAGATTGTGCACTCTTTTAACTTGTGCTGATCAAAACACTGTTTAGATTTACAGATGCATTTGCAGTCATTACATTTTAAGTGTTCACCTGCATGACTTTCACACACTGTAAAGCAAACGTTGCACCTTAACTTACAGTTGTGAACACATGGTGGTCTCATGTGTTGTAGCAGTAATGACACACATAGGAGGCACCGAAAAATCCTGTTTGATTTTCTATCAAATAATAATCGTCGTTATGAAGGTATAACCACACAGTCCGTGGATGTGGGTTATCATTTGTTTTTAAAATACTGCAGGCGTTTGCGTCCTGCTGTTGTGTGGTGAAAGACGATAATTTTCACATTTAAATGCTTTTCAAATTTAGTCACATCAGAGATTTTATACAGCTGATCAAATCCCACAGATGCATGCAATCTTGCCACATACTCAAGTTTTTCAGACTCGGACATGTCTGCATTAGCAAAATGTGCAAGACACAGACAGAAGCATAAGTTATTGTTTCCACGGTTGTTGGGGTTGTACAAAAACCGTCCCTTTTTGGATAAAATTTCGTCATATAAGACACTGCCCAGTTTGAGAGATGCCCCACCATTTCTATTACGTGCTACTGTGACTATAAACTCTAATTCATCATCAGTCATGGCCGTGTTATTGCTCTGTAAAACCTGTGCAACTTCCTCCATAAACAGATCTGCGTTGTAGTCGTCATCTGCATTTAAGACTGCTTGTACATCGTTAGCCAGGGAGGGGCCTCTCAAAACCACGTTTAAAACACTACCAGCTGGGGCACCATCTAGCGCTTGGTCAATTACACCAGACATCCTTTCTCTGATTCTGGCAGGGACCTGCTCAGGATTGTCTAAACTAATGTCTCTAAAATTGAGACGCTGTCGTAGTTCAGAGGCATTAAAATTAGGTATGTCCCTGACTTCAATACCTCTGTTTTCAATATTACTCATGGAGGGTGAAATAGATTCCACACTTGAGCTACCACCACCACCTCACTGCCCAGATCCATGATCTACCGCAGACCTATCACCTGTAACTGGGGGTGTATTATTATTATTATTATTATTATTATTATTATTATCCATACTACCAAACAGTCTCTCCTGTTCAATATTCACAGCACTCCCACTGCACAACTCAGAGTTACCCTGGCCATTGGGTCCTGGTGTAAAGGGGCTCTGAGCAGACTGAGCATCTGCTGAACCTGGTTCTTCAGACACCCTGCTTTCACACCCTGGCCCATTGACCAAGGGGTTCTCAGGAAGCAGGGCATCTTCAGACACCCTGCTTTCACACCCTCGTCCACTGATCATTTGGTTCTTAGGAAACTGAGCATCTGCTGAATCAGGTTCAGCAGACTGAGCTTCTGCTATACCCTGTTCTTCAGACACCCAGCTTTCACACCTTTCATGGATCAAAGGGGGGACAACTGGCCCACATACTAATTCACCCCTAGACACAGCGGTTACAGTAGGAGTACTCTGAACATATGTTAAATAACCCTTGTTAGCCTCACACGTTTGCTCATTGATTAGTGGTCTCTCAACAGACTGAACGTCTACAAGCATGTCACCCTCAAATGCCTGTTCTGTAATGGCAGTAGAGGTATTTTCAACAACAGATTTGTCTGTGGTTTGAGGGGTAATGTCTGTTTCACTTACAGCAACAGCAGGAGTAGAACTATGGCTAACCCTTTTGCATTTAAAACAGATGTCTCAGCTTTTTACCAAGACAGAACAGCAGAGCACTGAATTTTGGACCATTGATCCAGTGTACTGTAACTAGGTGCTGAACCAGATGCTAAAATCAACTCACATTTTTTTAGCATATTCATCGTTTATACCATACCAGTATTCAAGACTGTCAGAGTTATCATCATCATCATTAACAAAACCAGCAGACCGGCCAGAGCCATCGCCTTGTTTAAAGAATTTTCTAGGAGGAGGTATGATACTGGCTAAGTAAAACAAGATACTATCTGGCCTCTGACAAATTAGTTACAGCACTCTCAAATGTCTTGATAAAACGGAATTGGGTATCATGTAATAAGGTTATATTGTTTCTGGTTTTCAGCATATGACGTGCCAGATAACCTCTGAACTGAGCAAAAGCTTGGAATATGACCAGATTAAATAAAGCTTTGATGCTCTTTTGCAGATTATCTAGTTTTTGGTTCATCAATTTTTTGGTTTACCTCACTAGCCAATTGATCATTGGTGATTACTTTATCATTCACCAAACTGCGCAATTCATTCAATTTCTCATATACTGTTTCTATGTTTAGAGTGGAAATCTCTTCAGCTTTTCAGTCAAATTGGTCAGATCTTCAGGCCCTAACAAATCTGTTTGCTCAGGTTGAGAGGCGTGCAAAGCATTTACCTGCAAAGGACACAAGGGTGGAGCGGTTATTTTGTATTGTATTTTGTAAGATACAATATTTACCGCATTTGATGGTGGGGATCTAGGTCTCTCATCTAAATTTTCTAGAGAAAGCTGAGATGCAGCGTCCTCTGCTTCTTCTTGTCCTAATAATACAGGCACATCCCTCTCTTCCTCAGACTCTTGTAAAGGCACCACAGCATCCAATGCTCTAAGGTATAAAGTTTTTGCAAAACACATTAACACATTTTCAAAAAAAGCATCTTTTTTCAAATTTTAAACCATAATTTGTACTTACATAGGATCACAAGGAGGTATCAATTCAGCTGTTTCCTCACAAACTGGTTCCACTTGTAAAGAGGTCAAGTAAGGCTCCAGGTTCCTCACGGCCTCCTCTGTTTCATCAATCACATGGGCAGGGATCTCCAATGGTTCCAACTCCCTAATGTATAAATGTATATACAATTAACACTTTAAAAAGCATCTTTTTTTCAAAATTTGTTTTTTAAAAACACTTGTTTTGTACTTACAACAATTCACAGATGACGCTAAACCAGCAGTTTCCTCACAGACTAGCTCCAATTGGGAAGAGTTAAAAACGGCTCCAGATCCTGAAAGGACTCGTGGTTCATCAAACCTATTGCGTTTTTCCCGCTCAGAATGTGGAGGGAAGGGATTTGTCCTTTTTACGCTTGGTCTGTTGGGCTTAAACACACAAAGTTTACATGTAATAAATTCTATCTAAAATTTGACCACTACATTAAATCAATACCGACACAGAAAAAAAAAAAACTCACCTTCAGGGTAAGCAGGAAAAGGAGGAATGTTTTCAATGTCATCATACAGACTGAAACCTAGTAAAAACAAACTTTAAGAACAATTACATTGTTTTTAACTAATATAGTAGAAAAAAAATTTGATTTAACCAAAACACAACAAAATAATATAAAACCAACAAGACACTCACCTTGATAGCAAGCCATTTTTGGGAATTCTCACAAAATGAATGTGAAAACAGAATACTGCTGGAGACCTCTCTCCGCACCCGTGATGAGTAGAAAAGGATAGGTTAAAGATTCAACACAACGTTTAAAGCGAGGAAGCTAGCTGGTAAACACATGTAGGGGAATATTGATATTAATACCTCGTAATAAATGTCCCTACTATAACAATTAATAAAAGGGGCACCACCCCAATTTGGGGAAATTACTGTAACAGATTAATAACTACGCAGGTCAGTTATTAATTGATCAGTACACTTATCAGTTATGAATTAATCTCATTATCTGGGTTGTAAATTCTTCCGTACATTGATCTTAATTCCTGTATCAGAAGAGATATCCACAGACGACGACTTGGCGATAAATGAGGATTTATTAGAGATTAATGAGTTAACATATGAATAATCAATGGAGGTAGATGAATACACAAAATACAATATATATAGACATTAATGTAGGTAATTCAATGGTACTGTAGTTGACGATAATGAGAGAATATGTGTTTGTAAATAGAGGTTAGAAACACGTAGATGTGGACTATGTGTAAAACCGCTTATTTAGCAAACATAGATTAGAATTAAAATTAAATCAGCTGAGCCTTCTATCCGACATCAACTCTTATCACAACGGCTGCGGTTGGTGGGTGAATTTTGCCTACTTTCTCTGCAGCGTGGATCAGGCTCGGACGTGCTCGGCGGACCCGAACCTCGTGGCGGCACCAGCAGACCTTGGACACAGCCTCCCAACAAGACGATGCTAGCGGGGACGCAGTGGCGTGGAGTGGCGGCCTTGGCGATGGTTCTAGGCGGTCCTCAAACGTCAGTTACCGTGGCTACAGAGTCTTTAGTTCGGCAAAAAGAAACCAACACTGAGAGCAACTTCAGTGAGTCTCTGGCAGCTCTGGACCAGGTGGTTCTTGGTGATAGAGGCGTTATAGATCGGATAGTAGCTCCGTCTGATGACTGTAGTTACTCGCTTATAATAAAGTTGAAAACAATCTCGTTGGCCGTTCGATCTTGCTTTCTAAATTATTATCAACGCGTAAAAGAAAAATGTTGTCTGAAGCGTTGCAAAAAAAAGGCAGAATTCAGGAAAAACCGAGGCATTCCTGGATGCAACTTTTAAAAATCGTCAAAACTCGGGATGAGGTTAAAAAATCTTGTAAGGAAGAGTTACTCGAGTAAAAATACATAAGCGTAAAAACAAGATTTTCCAAAGGTAAATACTTGAAGAATGAATACAAAAACGTATAAAAATAACTGAAAAAGCAAAATTCAAACTCAATGGAAAAGCACGTGCTGAAAAACGCAACTGGAGTTCTTAAAAGGAAAATACTTAAAGTTACTAAGTGTGAAGAAACTGTGACGAAGAAGAGCGAACTAACCCCTAAAATACACTGCATGCGGAACGACTCCGGAACGACAGCGTACTCCGCCGTCCGCCAACTCACACATGATTCGTTTGTGATCTGTTTGGTGCGGCTCCGCCGGACACCGAGCGTCGCGAGAACGCACAAGATCTCGCGAATTCACGCATAATCGCGCGCGATATTGCCGGCTGTAGTCTCTTGGAGAAAGAGGCATTCATTCATGCATACAGTAGAAGATCCGACTCGGTCCTGCGCTACAGCCTTTTCTCTCTCTCTTTTTTGGAGATTGTTCAACCATGGGTAAGTGAAATCTTTTATCTTTCCTATTTATGTCTGAAACTGATAACTAAACTTTTATTTTATTATTTAAACATTAGTCCTATTCTGTTTTTTGTTTTATTGTTGATGCACTTGGAAACTACAAGGCCACAGAGTTGACTATTGTTCATGTTGTTGGAAATTGAAAAAAAATATATAAAACAAAATAGCTGTACTTTAGTGTACTTCTGAGTGACACCACATTTAATATAGTATTAATAAATATATTTATATTTATATATTATATATTTTACTTTATTTTTATTTTTATTATTATTCTTTTCATACCTGTCTTTTTGCACCACCAGAGTTGTCTTTTAAATCTCGTTGTACATTGTGTATGATGACAAAGCATTCTAATTCTAATCTAATTCTAGTAGCAATACAGTGATTAACTAAATTATTCTGTGCATTTCAGTCCCTGCTCCTAGGAGGAGAGCAGCTGCTTTGCTACTACTGCTTGCAAGACTGCGAAGGAGGGGTAGAAGTAGAACAAGGCGGCACTGGGTCCACCCAATAAACCAGCACAGGCCTCAACAAGGAGATTTTTATCATCTTGTGGCTGAGCTGCGCCTGGACAGTCAACGGCATCATCAGTACTTTCGCATTATTGACCTCCAGGAGTACACGGAGACTGTCACGTCCTACATGAGGAAGTGCATGGATGATGTCACAGTCACCAAAAACATCACCATTCGGGCCAATCAGAAGCCATGGCTGACAGGAGAAGTCCACAGGCTCCTGAGGGCCCGGAACGCTGCCTTCAGAGCCGGGGACGAGGTAGGCCTAAGGACAGCCAGGGCCAACCTGTCGCGAGGCATCAGATTGGCCAAGAGACAGTATTCCAGGAGGATCGCTGACCGCTTCAACGACAGCAGAGACACCAGGAACTTGTGGCGGGGAATCCAGACCATCACGGATTACAAGCCCTCTCCACGAACCTGTGACAGCTCCACCTCTCTGCTGAATCACCTGAATGACTTCTTTGCCCGCTTTGAGGCAGACAATACCACCCCAGCACAGAAGACCCCACCTCCTCCTGGCGACCAGGTGTTGACGCTATCCCCTGATAGCGTGAGGCGATCCCTCAGAGGAACAAACGCTCGAAAAGCCCCAGGTCCCGACAACATCCCTGGTCGTATCCTGAGAGACTGTGCTGTGGAGCTCACAGATGTCTTCACTGACATCTTCAACATCTCACTGAGCCAAGCTGTTGTCCCTACATGCCTCAAAGCCACCACCATCATCCCAGTCCCAAAGAAGTCGTCTCCCTCCAGCTACAACGACTACCGCCCGGTTGCACTCACCCCCATCCTCATGAAGTGCTTCGAGCGGCTAGTCATGCACCACATCAAGTCTGCCCTCCCCCCCGCCCTGGACCCCTACCAGTTTGCATATCGGTCAAACCGCTCGACCGATGATGCCATCTCCACTGCCCTTCACTCTGCCCTCACCCACCTGGAAACCAAAGACCCACACGTCAGAATGCTGTTCATCGACTTCAGCTCAGCATTCAACACTATAATCCCACAGCAGCTCATCCACAAACTGGACCAGCTAGGACTCAACACCTCCCTGTGTAACTGGCTGTTAGACTTCCTGACGGGGAGACCACAGGCAGTTCGGGTCGGCAGCAACACCTCCAGCACCATCGTCATGAACACGGGGGCCCCCCAAGGATGTGTGCTGAGCCCCCTCCTCTTCACTCTGCTGACCCACGACTGCGCTCCATCATCCAGCTCCAACCTCTTCATTAAGTTTGCGGACGACACAACTGTGGTGGGTCTCATCAACAACGGCGATGAGACAATCTACAGGAGCGAGGTGAACAGGCTGGCCATGTGGTGCAAAGACAACAATCTCCACCTGAACGTGGAGAAGACTAAGGAGATTGTTGTGGACTTCAGGAGAGCACACACCCAGCATGCTCCACTTATCATCAATGATGCTGCAGTGGAGAGAGTGAGCAGCACCAAGTTCCTGGGCGTGCACATCAACGAAGACCTGTCCTGGAGTCACAACACTGCATCACTGGCCAAAAAAGCCCAACAACGCCTGTACTTCCTCCGCAAACTGAGGAGAGCAAGAGCCCGGCCCCCATCATGCTCACTTTCTACAGAGGCACCATCGAGAGCATCCTCACCAGCTGCATCACTGTGTGGTACGGTGCCTGCACCGTGTCCTGCCGTAAGACACTGCAGCGCATCGTGAGAACAGCTGAGAAGATCATTGGTGTCTCCCTCAAGCCCCTTCAGGACATTTACAACTCCCTTCTCACCCGCAAAGCCACCAGGATTGCAGGTGATCCTACCCACCCATCCCACAGCCTCTTCTGCCTGCTGCCGTCGGGGAGGAGACTGCGGAGTCTCCGGGCCAAAACCAGCAGGCTCAAAGACAGCTTCCTTCATCAGGCAGTCAGGAGACTCAACTCTCTCCCTGCTCTACCCCCACTCACCCCCCTGCCTCCTGTCACAGACTGATCTCAGGGACACATCCCATGTTCCACTCTCCCCCACTTACTTGCACCTCAACGCACTACCTCACTTTAATCTAACTTAATCTATCCTAAATGGACCTTCCTGTTCACATTGTTTACATTACTTCCTGTTTACAGTTTATACCATAGTACTACGACATCATCATGCTGAATACACCACATGTGCCCTTGTCTCTTATTTTTGCACTATTTCTATTTTTCTACTTTTTCTATTTATATATTTTTTTTCTCCCAGTTGTATTGGGTGTTTTTATTATATTGCATGTTTGCACTGTGGTTCGAGAGGAATGCAATTTCATCTGTGCTGTATGTCGTGCATATAGCATACTTGACAATAAAACTGACTTTGACTTTGGCATGAGTGCAGACCAAATGGATCAGCTTCTCTCAATCATAGGCCCAAAAATCACCAAACACAACACCACCTACAGAGCAGCAATAGAACCAAAGCAGAGACTGGCTGTTGGACTGAGGTGAGCTTGACATTATGTACACACTGAATCATTGATAGCACTAGGTTTGACCTTTTATTTTTTAAATCAAAGACACACAATAAATAAAAGTAAAACGGGAAGAAATTAAAAGAAATATAAAAGTATAAAAACAAATATAAATAAACAACAAATAAAAAAATAGAAAATCACAGCAAAACAACTATTTACAAATTAGCAACCATTAATTATTGGTCTGTGTATGGGGTGCTGGCCTCCCCCCACTCTGTGTCATCCTCTGAGGACAGCATCTGTGTAAAAGGCCCAATTGGCGGGGGATGGGTAAATGGCCTCAAAGGACCTGGCCCTGGCTGAGGTGCAAAGGAGGTGTGGGGTGGAGGTCCGATGTATGTTTGCTGAGGTGACTGCTGTGTGCTGCCACTCAATATTGTGGAGCAGGTTTAAAATCCCAATTTTGGCCTGGTGCCTCTTGTTTCCGTCCATCCGGTGTAGCTGAGGGATGATGCTCATAGCGAAGTGGTAGCATTCATCCAGGTCACTGTCTGGCCTTGGAGTTGGCTCCTGCAGGATTGAGAGGAGCCGCTCTTCCACATCAGTGGTCTGCTGCTTTCTTTGGCTCCTCCTTGGGTCAGTGCGAGCCCCTCTTGGACTCCGGGACCTGTAGGGCCTGTCTCTCTCCCCAGATGTTGAAGGCCCCGGTACAGACTGTGTCTGTGCTGTAGACTGACTGGGGGTTGGAGAGCCAGACTGTTGCACTGATGCCGTGGAGGGTGTATCAGATCCACATGCAGACAGTGGTGTGGATGACCTCTCCTCTGCCAAAACAGTGCCCAGGTTGCTTTTTGAACTAAAAAACAAACACATACAGATAAAACAAATTAGTCACATTAGTGTCAGAGACTTAAGAATAATCTATTACTTCATTGTAACTGAGCACATACAGCATAAAGATAACATCACCATCTATAATGCTATATAATAATAATAATAATATCCTAATAATAATAACAAGAAGAAGACTTTCATACTGACTTTCTCGGGTGGAGGTGGGGCAAAAGAAAAGACATGATGTTCTTGTATTTCCACTCCTTTTATGATCCCCCCGCTGAGCCACTGGCAGAGACCTTCTTCCAGCTCTTTACAAAGCTGTCCCTCAGTGCCCGCCATCTTGTCTTGCAGAGATCAACTGGAAAAAAAAACACATTAAAAAATGATCATACATTGAACTTCTTTTTTTCTCTTTTCACTTTACAGGTACTTGGCTTCTGGGGACTCACTCATCAGCCTAGCGTTCAGTTACCGCCTTGGCCACGCAACAGTGATAAACTCTGTTCACATGGTGTGTGCCGCCATCGAAAAGGTCATGATGGAGGAGTTTTTACCACGGCCGACTACAGCAACATGGAAAGACATCGCAAAAACGCTTCTGGGAAAAGTGGAACTTCCCAAATTGCCTGGAAGCACTTGATGGCAAACATGTCGTCATTCAAGCACCACCCAGCTCTGGTAGTCAGTATTTCAACTACAAAAAGACTCTCCATCATGCTTCTGGCACTCGTGGATGCTGACTACCGCTTCAGGTGCATTCAGGTGGGGGACTTTGGGAGGACATCTGATGGAGGGGTCTACGCAGGCTCGGATTTGGGGAAAGGGATGGAGAACAACACTCTCCATGTTCCTCAAAAAACTTCTCTGCCTGGTGCTGCTCACATTGGGGAGGTACCACATGTCATGGTGGGAGACGCTGCATTCCCTTTGAAGCCCTACCTGATGAGACCCTACCCAGGACACAACCTAACCCATAAAAAGAGGATTTTCAATTACAGACTCTCTAGAGCGAGGATGGTGGTTGAAAATGCCTTCGGCATTTTGGCATCACGTTGGAGGATTTTCCACCGGAGGATTAACCTGCACCCCAAAAATGTGGACACACTTGTGATGGCAGCATGCATCCTGCACAATTTCCTCCTTGCCCCTAGTGAAAATGTGCGGCTGCTTGAAGAGGCAGAGGAACTTGGGAGACACATGGCACCGGTGCGAAACATGGGAGGAAACAGAGCATCAAGAGAAGCCTGTGCTATCAGGGAGAGCTTCGCAACTTTCTTCACCTCCCCCGAGGGCAGTGTGTCCTGGCAGGACAGAATGGTTTAAGTGACTTCACTTGAACTCATTCAAGTGACTGAAATAGTGTATATTTGTATTGTTTTCTTTCTGTTGTGAAGAATTGTAATATGTTCAGTCTTGTGAATTGTCAGTGATTTTGTATTGAAAAACTGGTCTGGCAACTTCTTGTCAGCCCCCCAATTTGAAGGTGTGAAGTACTGTGGCCATTGTTATTTCATCAGGACACCAGCAAGGCAGTCTCTACAGCACATCCCCCCACAACAGACTTACAACACTGGAGTATAGTATATTTTGGTTAACACAGCAAAGATTAACCTTTTTTTTTACTTTAAGAAATGTCAAACAGAATAGGCCTAATTAATAAATAATTAATTTACATACATATAAAACACAACTTAACTTTAACTTACTGCATTTCATGACTTTATATCAGATAATAAGTTAGAATACCATGGACAGTTATTTCAAAGTTTTCCATAGGTTTTACACATATGTAACTAGAGAACGTCTCTTTTAATGCACATAAGCAAACTATTTGTTTTCAAACAACATTACTGAACCAAATTACAAACTTACCTTCCACTCCCATTGCTCCTGCAATGGCATTCCACGCCGCATCTTTTTTATTGGTGTCCTTATATAAAGGATGTGAGGTGTCATAAATAATTGGTTGATTTTGGACCTCCAGAATCAACTTCTCCTCATCCATGGCGTCGACGGGGTGAAAAGACGCCTGAACACCTCTGACCTGTTGACTTCAGGTCGGCCCCGCCCATTATGACGTGTTCTTGTAATGAAACCCGATCCGCGGTGAACACGGAGTATTTTATTTTGAAAATCAACTGGGGTTTTATTTTGTATTGTGTAGCAGACTTCCCTCCCGGCACAATCTGCCCTGTGCTGCTTGATGCGCCGTGCTCCGGCGTCCGGCAAAAATAGAAGCTCTGCGTATGTGTTGCGGAGGGCTGTCGGACGCCGCAGTTGTTCCGGAGCCATTTCGCAGCGGAACCGGAGACTGTGTGAGCTGACACAGACTAAAATTGAAACATAACGGCTCCGACGCCGTGGCGGAGCCATTCCGGAGTCGTTCCGCATGCAGTGTATTTTTAGGGGTAAGAGTGAAGAAGAAGTGAAGTATAGGAGAAGAAGCGATGAAGGGAAAACGATGAAGTGAAGAGAGGCGCCGAAATCAATAGTCTTATCAGACGCATTTAAGTGGGCGTGTTTCTGGCAGGCGGGCCTCTTCACTTTAGACTTTGATTATTTTCATTCAGGAGCGAATTAAACGAATTTAACGTGGTTTATATGGTTTTAAATATTATGCGCGATAGACACATTTCTCATTATGTTCAAAAATCGGTTTTCATTAAAACATATTAAACAGGATTATCATGTTACATTTAACAGAGTGATAAACGTTTCTTATAAAACGCTACAAACTATCCTAAGTTTCTGTAACACAGGACATGCAAAAAGTGAAGATAACATACTGTGGAAAAAACATGTTGATTAATCAATTTAACCACATTCAACTTCAAATGATAATGATAAGATTCTTACAAGAACTTCGTTAAGTGTCGCCAAAAGATGGCAATGTGACTCCATGTAACATTTTGTGATTAAATGCATGAAATTGTAACTAGCTTAAACTATAACATACAGAAATGAGGGTTTTATCAAATTATTCAGAAATGAGTTCTGGAAAAGGATACAGTACACAGACTGATTAAATGTTCATTTTCACTTTCAGGAGAAGTTTTGAGTTTGTTAACACCGAAAATCAGTTCTTACAAAGGAATTTGAGATTTACAACCCCATCTGGCGTCTTATCAGGAGAGAAGGGGAGAGCAGGATGGAGCCGAACAAAAGGGGATTCTTTGGTTGTTATATCAGCTAGAAGATGTAAATGTAAGAAGATAGAGAAAGAAGAAGAAAGTGTTGTTCTGGAGAAGGAATACTGGTCTTTAGAACAACTTCAGTGTCTTTAACACAAAGAAGCTTACTTCGTAGCAGGGCTTAGTAGCCGTGAAGTGGTTGTTTAGGGATAAGTTGTAGAATATCAAAGGTTCGTAAGTGTCTTGACTAACGGCTTCCCGTGTCAGTGTGATGTG